>JAEIIU010043181.1:0-51291 GCA_018874675.1 Drosophila baimaii
ACAAATTATCTGCAAGGGTATATAAACTTCGGCTCCGCCCGAAGTTAGCCTTTCTTACTTGTTAAATATAGTTTAGGCATTGTTATTAACTAGAATTAAATTATAAAGCTATTAATACAAATAAAGTAATATAAATAAAAATCTTTATCAGGATTAGTTGAAACTAGGATGGGCAGGAAATATCGTTATATCGATACTTTGCCGATATTTGAAGCGATAAATCGATTAATCAGTTTTCTGTTTAATAGAGTGGAAAGAGGGTGAATAGCCTAAACTTAGTTTAAGCTTAGTTAAAATTATTTAAAGTTTAATCGAAAGAATGCTTTAAATATAATCGATAAAAAGGCAAATAAATTTAATAAAATTTATCTGCTTTTTATTTTTTTTGATATTATTGATATTTAATTGATAAATATGATATTTTTCGTTTTTTTTAATTTCAAACACACAAACACTTGGACAACTGTTATCGTTACATGCGATATTTTTCTATATTTAAACTTTGAATACATCAAACAATTGGATATTTTCGGTTTTCTCCCCTCGATATACACAAAGGCTATATATTTTTCCCTGTGTGACCCCAAAGCTCTTCTGTGGCCTTAAAGGATAAGTGTTTTCCGCTCAAAGTGAGCTCAGATTTCGCCAGGGTCGCAGGTCGCAGGTCGCACACTTTGCCTTAACACACGTTTCACCTGTTCGGGTCGAAGCGAAACGAAAATCTGAACCGAAAATCCAGACCGCTCTCATCATAAGCATCCCGTCCCGAACCCATCGACAAACATAATTACGCTTAACCGTCTGCTCAACATTAAAAATGTAAGCCCATGTCGGTGGCATCTGCGTGCGCGTGTGTGTTTCGGGTCAAAAAAAAAAGGGTTCTGACGTGGGCCACAGGACGCAGGTCGCAGGACGAAGTGGAAAACTCAATAAAATAGCTTAAAAGCAGGACAAGCCCCTGGCTAAAGTCTTAAAATAATAGCCGCACAGACTGTCCGGCAGGATTTTACGTTATGCGGTTCGGCCTTCGTCCTTCGGCCACAGAAACCAACACGCAGGCAAATAAGAGTCCGTGAGGAAGGGGAAAACAAATGACTTTGCATCTTGTGTGTGTGTGTGTGTGTGTTGTTGTCATAACAAATTTAATTAATAAATAATCGCAATTTAGCCACAAGAGTAATAACGCAAAAAAGTACGAGAGTAATAAATGAAAATTTGCCATTAGCCACCGAGAGAGAGAGATGTGAGAGATGTGGGAAATTGACAGAGCCTGCGACATATTCCACAGCCACTGTGACTCAAGTCTCAAGTGTTTAAAATTGCAAATGTTATTTTCTCATAGAGAGCTAGCAGCAGCAGCTCCCCGACACATGCGGGATGCCACATGCCCCCAAAAGGTAAATATTTGCCACAAGAAGCTGCCCCAAGAATGCCATCCATGCCGGGCCATCATGCCATGCCTTGCCATGCCAGGCCCAGCCATCATCCGTACCCAGGGCCTCCGGGGAAACAAGGAATGAAGAAGGAATTGGAAGGAGCAGTAGCTGTAGCAGGAGTTCCGGGAGTTCCTCTCACTTCCTGGGGGTTGGCCAATATCAAATAGCAAGCCGCTCCCCGGCGAATGCCATATGCGCTTATGAATTTATTACCAAAAATGATTCTTGCCATTAAGCGTTATTAAATTGACATTGGCTGCCGTCTTATGGCCAAAGGCAACACACTCCTCCTTGTTTTGCTTATTTTCAAAATTAATTTGTTTTGTTTCTTGAATAAATTTAATTTACTTGATTTACATTAAGTATTTCATTTAAAGGGAAATTAAAATCACATAAAATCAATGTTTATTGAGTAACTAAACACTTTCTAAATATAATTTCCTTTTATTTTCACAAGCAATTAATCAGGAAACACTTTGAAATAATGCAAATTAAATCGAATTTTAATTTATAAAGGATTCTCGTTGATTTTCTTGTCTGGTGATTGATTTACATGATTTCTTACCATTTTTCCGAGTTAGATTCGTGGATACTCTGTCCTGCTATCGCTCACTCAAGGAGGTTGTGATGGATACCATATCGAAATAACATCACACCCAGGTTGAGTGAGTCAAAGCAAGACAAAATGCGGCTAACTCTGCTCCGGTTTCACTTTTGGCCTAAACTTCCCCCATCCCTCCCCAACGACTCTTGCCACTTCATTTGCCAAACTTTTCCCCAGGTTTTTCCCATGGAATCCCAGGGCTTAGGTGTGGCTTCAACTACATGGGGCTGTAAAAATAACACTAACACTGAGCAGTAATAGCAACAGTTTCATTTTGAAGTGGCAGTCCCAAGTCCCAGTCCTCAAAAAAAAAAAAAGAAAAGAAAATAAAACAAAACAAAAGGGGCAGAAAAGGGACCACTTTACGCATGACTTTTGGCAAACAAATTGCATGTTTTATACATTTTTTTGATTTGTAAGTTGGGCTGCTGGTCCGTTTCCGAATCCCCTGAATCCGTATCCGAAATGGGTCCTGGACAGGCGGCTACCTAATTGAGTGGCAGTCGCATGTTTTATTTATGAAAGGCACGAGGAGGCTGGGTGAAAAGCACACACACTTACAAAGAACAAAAAAGCAAAGGCTGACATGGAAGGTTGCCGCTGCTGCTGCTGCTTAAATTAAGAATCACCACTAATTTGACACTTGATTGAATTGAAATTTTTAAATGCTTTCACATCCAGGCGATCCGTGTACCCGAGAAGGGTGGAGGAGAATCTGCCAAGCCGAAGGGCGATTTGCAAGTGCTAACAATGAAGGAGCAGCCAGAGCAGCAGCACACTCCTGATAAATGTGTCTGCGGAATAGTGAATCCTTGGACAGCACACATACAATAAGTATACGCAATAAATCATAAAATAAATCGCTTACATTCATCGCTGTCTGTGGCACAATACTTCATTCACTTCGAGCCATTCCTGTTCCGCTTTTTTTCTTCCCTTGCTCCTTTTTCCTTTCCTCAACTGCGAGGATGCGTCTAACAAGCTGTCACACACAAAGAGAAAAAAGGACGAGGATTGTGGGGAATGGGAGTGGGAGTGGGAATGGGGAAATCTATACAAAACCATTTGACAGGCAAAGGCGCACCGCATCGTGGCAAAGTAAGCAGTCAGGCCAAATGATGCGCAACGTTATCTAAACTTCGACAAATGTGGGCGGCATTGGGTGTTGCTACCTGGATCCGGGACTCAAGGATCCACGGCTCCATGGCTCCATGGCTCCAAGGATGCGCGCTTGTCACACGCTTTTCAATCAAATTCAAATTTACTCGGCACACACAGACACACACACAGCAAATTCAACTGTGAAAATTTAACACATTACCGAGCGGCGAACGGGGGGAACCCCGAACGCAAAGTGTAGCACACAAATTGGGGCCGCATAGAGGAGCGGGAATATCTGACGGATGTGCGGTGAGCAACATAGGAGAGTAGGGCTCAAGAAAGGCACAAAGTGAACTGCGGTTAATGCATATTTAATATGCAATCTGTGGGCCATGACACAGTGGCAAATAATATAAATGAATTTGCATAACTTAAGCCATCAATACAAGGCAATTAAAATCTCTTAATCAATTGGCAAATACGGCTTTAATGTGACTCAAAGGCAAAGAAGCCAATTGAAAATCAAAAAAAATCTTACAAATGCTAGAATATTTAATTTTAAAAGGTGTTTCAGGCAAAATGTAGCCGTTTTTAAGATGGTTTCTAATAGGGAGATTAAAGAATGGGAGAATGAAAAAACATTTTAAATTAAACATTCTATTATGTATGTAGCTCTAATTATAAATTGTTTATTATCAATAATCGATAGGCAATTGTTTAGATAAACAGTTTGAAAGAAGGGTGGTCACACTTAAAGTTCATATGTGGTAAATGGAAAGAAATAAAGAGAGGTCACTGTTGCTGGAGCACTATACTTAGAATTCTTCAAAATAAAGCCTAATATAATGTGCTTTCAAAGTATTTAGTTTTTGGTTTTTTTTTAGAAAATCTTTAATTTAAAAAAAATCGATAGGCAATTGTATCGATAAGCAGTTTGAACGAAAGACGGTCACTCTTTAAGTTTAAATTTGGTAAAAAGAAAGAAATAAAGAGAGGCCACTTAGAAAACCTACTTGAATGTATTTCAAAAGTAATCTGTATTTGGTTTATTTTAATTAATCTTTCATATAACAAAAGTTGCATACGGCTTAATATATAAAAACGAGGTAAGCCAAAGCCAAAAGAATTTCCCAAACATGGGTACTGAAAATGTTTGCAGTAATTTGTTTTTCGCACAGCCAAAGTTTCACTTTTGACGGCAAATATTTGCCACAACTCATTAGAAAGTTTGTGATATTTCATTATTACTGCAACTGCTATCCGTTCGTTGGCGAAACTCTCAACAAGTGAGCCACATAATTACGTTATTACAGCTCCTCGTTGTCCCAAAGGGGGGGCCCAGAAATATCTGTGGAATATATCATGTGTCGCATAACTTTGCCAGTGTCGGAAGCTCTGACCGAGCAAACAGTCTCTAAATATTTAAACGCAGCGAGCCGCAGGGAGATCGGGCTTAAAAAGAGGAGAGATTCCATCAGTGGTAGTTGGACAGGCGAGGCGGCGACCTGGTTTGCTTTTTGGACATTTTTAAGCACGCTTTGTCGGGCTTTGCTTTTGCTCTTTCCTCTACCTTGCCGCCGCTCTTGCTTTTGGCCGCGAACAACTTTTCGCCGGTATTTACACTGGCGACTGCGACTCATTGGGCGCTTACTGCTTTGCGGTGTTTAATCTACTTTGCTTATGCTGCAGCTTCCTCGCTTTTCCGCGGCGCTTTTCCCCGGGAAAACCCCCTATGGCCTTAAATACCCCATCATCCGCCACAGCTGTGTGTTGTACATGTGTGTTTATCCCGATTTTGTGCGCCCCTCTCTATCTCTGTGTGTGTGATGGCTTGCTTGCTAGCATGTGTGTGTGTGTGTGTGTGTGTTTGGTGTCCTCTGTATCCTGTGTGTTGGCTGTGTAAAAAACAGCTTAAGCTGCGTTTCACTGACTTTGAATTTTTTATGCGCTAAGTCGACCCCGGCAAGCGGTCTCCTCCGGTTTAGAGGCGGGCTAAGCTGCTTTCTGCGCTGCTTTTCTGGTTAACTGCATGCCGAACCCATGTCCTCGCTTTGTCCCTAAAATGGCACTGGCAAAAAAAGGGGGGTTCTAACTTGGGGAAAATGCTCTTGAAATTAGGTTAAGATAAAGAAAGAAATGGGGGGATTTTTAACACAGAATCTATGACTTTTCTTTATCTTGGTTTGAAACGTATAATTTGGGTCTTCAATATTATTGAATTTCTAAATATTAACCAGCATAAATTAAGTATTAAGTAATATGTTAAGAGAGAATGTCTTATATAATATATGTAACATGTATCGACAAAAATATCGTGTACAATATCATATCAAAAATATCGTAAGGTTTCATATGACGAAACTTGAAATATCGTAATGTTTCGCAACTAACGTTAAGGTATATATATATGTTAATCATTAAAAGGAATCAGAAAAATGTTATTTAATTTATTTATTATATAATTTTCGATATAATCAAAAAAAGAAGGACAAATGTTAATCCAACAAGAAAATCCGACAAATGTTATTACATTTATTTGACCTTTTTTAACGATTACATTAAGAACATCTTTAAAATTAACTTTTGAAATTAGTTCGACATATCAATCAAAATATCGATTAATTCACATATGTATATTTGCATATTGCAACGTGTCTATTTATATATCGGTTTTAATGCAGTATCGATATATCAATATTGTGTTTCATATCTAGTTCGACATGGCTAAATCGACTTGGCTGCTGATGTTAATCAAGATTGTATAAACTGTGTTTAGGGAAGCCTTCATCTGATGCCTGCCTTTGGTTACTGGGTATAAAATAAGTATAAATAAAATTAATCTCCACACAAGTGATTACCCGTTTTTTCCCTCAGTGCACTGCTCCACATGTACCACTGCCTTGTTTGTTCTGAGTTGGAGTTTGCTCAAATTGAATTGCACATTTGAGCGCATTCACCTAAATGCAAATCGGATAATGGAGGTTACCTTTCCCTGCCAGGGCGTCGACACTGCACTAAATTGTTTGGCATTACGAGAGCTTTCCAGGGCCGCTCCCAAACTTCAGCTTAAGCTGGGGAGGAGGTACCCCCACCCAATCCCCTTGAGGAATTCACACCCTTGGCTATCATAACAGCTGCAGATGCAACTGGCCATAACGCTTGCCATTATCGGAGCGTTTTGCATACGGGCAACCGGATCCGAGTCAATTGACGGAGCTGGTGCTGGAGCTCTGGAGCTCTGGAGCTGTTGCCCCAAGGTAAAGTCAAAGTCATGGGATAAAGAGACTGCTCCTCAGTGGGTGTAAGGGTGTAAGGGTGTAGGGGTGTGCATGGAGCCAGGGAAGATAAAGACATATTGTAAACATTAAACAGCTATCAGGCGGATACGTTCGACTTTATTGATTCCCAGCTACCCCTCCGGTCTTCGGTCTTTGGGGCTCCTGCCGCTCCCATTGTATTATTTTTGGGGGAGTGGAGGTGTCGGTCGAAGTACGTACTTTGATTTTACAACCCGTCGTCGTCGTCGTCGTTGTCGTCGTCGCCGTCGTCGGGGCAAAGTGTCTAAGAGAGCTCAACTCACCTGCAAAGAAACCAGAGAAAGAAATTGAAATTTTAGTCAATTGTACATGGCAAAAGCACTTCCCCGCCCCGCCTCTCTTTTATATAAAGCTTTATATTTGGATACATCCCCATATACATACTGCTATATGCTATATACTCGCGATATTTATGTTTATTTTGCTGACAGCGTAAGCTCGCGAAAAAAAAGAAAAGGAAAACGAAAACGGTTGCTGTGACAACTATTGACTGACTGCCTTCGGAGGTGTGTTTCCATTTCCTTTCGCCTTTTCCATATACATACGTATATATATTTATATATATCATATATACAATATCATACCATATCCTGGACGCTCGCTCGCTCACATATCGATTACCGTACCCAGTGACGTCGGCGGGGGCCAAAAAACAAAACAATTTGTCAAACAAATGTGCCAAAAGTTGATGCCAGCCAATGGGTAACTTATGGCAAGCAAACAAACAAATAAACAAACAAACGGAGCGGAGCGGAGAGCAAACAAAAGGGGGGTGGGGAGGGGGAAGAGCAAACAAATAACGAAGTACAGTCGAGAATCCTTAATGCAATGACGTAAGATGGCTTACGTAAGCCATCGTGAAGGATGGCCAATATTTTCACCTAACAGGTTGTGGCTTTTCTTCATAGTTATTTGTGCAATTTGTAGGAAAAGAAAGAAACACAATTATTTTCACACTAAAAAGAATTTGGTTATTTCAAACCTATTAAAATGGTGCGCAAAAGTATGCAAGGAAATATTTAAACACTTTTCTAGGCAGCTTAGAATGGAGTTAAAATGGTTCATAATTTAATGGAAAAAACCCAATTGGTATCTCTAATGTAAAAGTAATTTTATTGATATGAATTTGTATTTAATGTGGATTTGTTACAAATATTTCAAACCATTTAAAATGGTGCCCAAAAGTATGCTTATAAAAATAAAGTCTAAATCCCATTTTAAATATGTTCATAATACAACAAAATATATTCCTATTTTATTTATATTAATTTGTAATAAAATCACTTCTTCCTAAATATATTTTTAAACCAAGTACTTTAGTTTGAGAGGCATTATATTTTGTATAATAATTCTCCCATCACACCCAAATATTTTCCTCTCTGCCTAGTTTTGCCTCAGTTAATCGGAAAACTCACTTCTAAACGCCAAGACCCATACGAAACCCATCAAAATATTAGCCTCATTGTAGTTAGTTGGCCAAACAAAACTATGGCCAAGCCAGCGAGAGGGAGGAGGCCACAAAAACATTGTTCGATGAGTAATATGTGGTTAATAGCCAAGGCGGAGCTGAATACGGGGTTGGGGGATTCCCATGACCATCAATATGCTACATCCATAAAATCGAAGTGTCTCGATGCTGGGGACACCATCAACTTAATGATGCATAATGATATGGGACGCGAGACGCGGCCCATTACCCACACGCAGGGCAGCAGGACATCATCAGGGCGCTATATATATATATATAATGGATATATGTATATATTTGAGTATATATCTAAACCTAAACCCACTTGCAAAAATACCACCCACTGGTAACCACTTTGACGGTTCTGCTTAGCCAAATGGCCAGTGTCAGCGCCACGCAGCGTTGGCCGACTTGTCAATTATTTATTTTTATTGGCATCATTATGATTTCTGGCTGCGATAATGATGATGGAGCAGGAGCAGGAGCAGGAGAAGGAGCCGGAGCTGGAGACAGGACTTTGTTTATTTTAATTTCATTTAATCCAAATATTTAAGCAGCTGCACGGAGACGGATGAAATGGATGGATCACTGGGATTCCCGGACATTTTTAGTGATTGGTTTCGGATTTCTATTATTTTCTGTTTTATAATTGCTTTCTCTTTGGCTTTAAGTCTTTTTGGATTGGTCGAGAGCATGATCAATAATAGTTAAGAGAGCATTTTCAAAATAATTAAGCTAACTTCTTTGTGTTTAAAATGAATCCACAGGACCTCTAGGGGCCATACTGTTCCTCTTAGGAGCTTATACTTATATCTGTGGCCCAGCTATCATACCAATCAGCGTATCCTAGTCGTCCAGGTGTATCTGTGAGCTTGTTTATCTGCTCGCTTGGCTGGCTGGCAGTGTGTCGAGTGGCTGGTGAAGAGTGCATCCTAGCGGCGGGACTTGGCCATATGCAATGCTGTTTGTAGACCCGACCCGGCTGTGTTTGTCATGTACACACTTAATGCTGAAAGAGTGTCACTAACAATATCATACGCTGTTTGTCCAGGACTCCCACTCCCCCGCTCCCAATCCCTCCCTGACTCGCGCTTCGTCCTTCCGTTTTGCGTATTTGTTTAGTGCAGGTGACATTTAAATTAAGCTGCTCCCGTTGCCATTTCCCATTTCCCAGTTCCCAGTTCCCATTTGCCAATCCCGAACCCAGGCCCCACGCTAAAAGTACTTTCATGTCGTCCTCGCACACACACACACACACACAGATGCAGAAATACAGGCGCAAATACAGGACATAACCAGGAGGAGACCAACTGCAGACAGCGCTCGTTAAACTCAATAAACGTTTGCACTTTTTATTTATGTTCCCTTGCAATTGTTCGTCGCTTGATTAAATTTCTTTGTTGTTTTTATTGGGCTGTGTGTGTGTGTGTTGGGTGTGGGGTGTGTGTGTATTTCCTCATCCCACTGACAATTAAACTAGCCAATTAAACTTTAGCCCCTCTGAACCCCTAAAACATCAGTCCAATGGCCATCCACTGCCACTGTCTGTTTGCGTTAACCCGGCCACCAGATCTCCAGCTCCAGCTCCAGTTCCAGTTCCATCCTGGATCCTGGCTACTGGCTCCTGCTGCATGGCTCCTGGTCCCTAGCAAAGTGTTAATACACAAATACCCAAATGTGTAGTTAACACGAGTTTGTGTTCGTCTTTCTCCTTTGGCAGTTTGCGTTTTTGGTTCGTTTGCTTTTAGTTGGGGAAAAAAAAAAGAGGCAACGCAAAACCTAGAGTCTAGAAAAACCAAAACTACGAGTTGGAAAAATAAATGGTGGCTGGCAAAAGCCAATCCAAAGGAAAGCAAAGCTAGGAATGGAATTTGTCCCGCAACGGGATAAAGAAATGCTAATTAACATAACAACTTAAGCTGCAACATATTTAGGTATTTAAACATTTCAGGAAACACCAGAAAAACTTTATTTAAATACGGAATGGATGGAGGCCGGAATGGAATTTAAATAATAAATAAATAATATGCTTTGAATTATTCCAAATGCTAAGCCCAAAGAAAACATTTCAATAATTGCATTTCGAATAAAGTTTTACGCGTCTCCTCTACATTTTCTATTTGGTTTTTATTCCATATTTACTTTTGCTTCTCCGGTTTCCGGTTTTCATTTGCCAATTTATGCGCAGGGGGATTTTCATGGCACTTTCATATTTACTTAAGATTTTTCTATTTTCAGTGTTGATTTTTCTATTTTCTCCAAGTGGCAGCAGTGGCAGCCAGAAGTTGAACGAAAGTTTGTGTCGAAAACTTGAATGGCTTTTGGCTCAGTTGTGTTTGCCTCTTGGCGAAATAACTCGAATGAGCTCTCTCAAATGAATTCCCATCCAATCCCAAGGTGAATAATATATGAATTCCTGCAGAAAAAAACCCGGCTGTAATGTGTGATGAATGCCTGTTAAGCTCTGAAACTGAAGCGTGCATTAATATTCGTTAATTTAATAGCGATTCTCGGCCTCAAAAGGCTTCATGGCTTCACAACCTCACGGCTTATCCGGGCCATTTCCATTTCAAATCAAATTCAATTCGATGGGATCCTTAGAGAGCCAATTGGCAATCTTCTTGCCATTCGCTTTCATTTCGTTGTATAAATCAGAACAAAGTGAAATTATCCTTTGAAAGGCAAACAAATTGCTGAGCATATTACGTATACGTCGCATGTTGCGAGGTTGCGAGGTTGCTACGGGGCAAAATGGGCACACAAATCCATTGATTATTTATTTATGGCATGCGAAAGGTGTACAGTTTGTTGTTTGACAGATTCAATTGTATATTGTGTACATATCCCCTATATATACTATATACTATATACAGCCTGTACGGGTATGGGTAAGGGTGTATGGGTGCTGGAGCTATTTCCGTTTTATATTGAGTCGAAAATGTCAAATGCATAACGAGAGAAATTCACAATTTTGATGTAATTGACAGCCAAAGGACGGATTTTGGGGTGGCTGAAAGGCTGGAGGGACGGCTGGATGGCTGGATGGAAGGGTGCAGAGTGAGAGTGAGGACTATCGGTGGCAGTGTGGTCATATCATAAAATGTCAAAGCTGTTTGCCAGTCACCAGTTACCAGTTGTTCGTGTGCCGGGCAAATGGCAACATTTGGACAAAATGCCGTCTTATTTGACAGGCCATTTGGCAGTGACACGACGGCGCTACAACAACGCCCAGCTGCGACCACAGGCGAGGCCACAGTTATAGTCGCCGCCGAGCCACGCCTGATTTATTATGCAAAGCGCTTTAATTAGAGTTCGGCCAGGGCTCCACAAGAGCCATCTGGCCACAAACACCACGCACACTATACTGCTATCTACACATATATGGGTATAGTGCATATGCCACTTAGTGCATGCACTGAGAAAATAACTTTAGAGAGAGATAAGTGATTGATAAGGTTGTTAACTAAATTTGGTGTGCATTAAGGTGCAAGCATACTTAGAGTACCCTTGCAAGTAATTATTGCAACGATTGAGACAACAACGAGTAAGCCACTATCAAGAGAACGAGTAAAGCTAAAGAGTATGGCTGATGAGTAAAGACGATCTGTCAAGATAACGAGTAAAGCTGACGAGTAAAGCTGATGAGTAAAGACCATAGGAAAAGGTGGTAATTATCGCTGGCGAAGAAAATGAAGAGTAAAGACAACGAGTAAAGCTAACAGGTAGAATTAACAAGTAAATCTGACGAGTAAAGCTTACAAGTTGAGAGAAAGCCGACGAGAAAACGCGCCGAGTAAGGACAATGAACAAAGACGACGAGGTTAAGAGCAAAGCAGCGAGCAATGACAGCAAGGATGAAAGTGAAACAACGTGCAAAACCAACGAGACCACAACAAGCGAGACTCAGAGCGTAAGCGTGTAAATGACGAGAGAGTTAAACTCAGGCTGTACTTTGTCAAACACTCAATAATTGCTTTTTAATTACCAAATCCTAATTGAAAATCTTTAAAAAACTCATTTTATGGAGAGGTTTCTGGGTTGGTAAATATTTATCTGATTTTGGCAGTCACGCAAGCATTATAAATGAGAAATTTGCGTTCTTGACACCGACTTTATCATGATTTTAATTGCAATAATTTAATCCGAGGCCGGCCTTCTGATTTAAATTCAGTTACTATAAATATATGCTGAAAATCTTGAATTGAATCAATCACTTTGCTGCCTTTATTTAATTTCTGTGTAGCACACACACACACACACACACACATACCATGTAGTCCATGCACACACATAATAATTAAACAATGAACCGCAAAACAATTAGCTGACTGGGCAGGATGTCCAGGAGCCAAGCCGCAGCTGCTCCGGGAGCTCTTTTTGCCGGGGAAAATATGAAATCACGCCAAGGTTTTTCAATCGGGAACCGAAGCTATATAGTATATATATATATATAAATATATATGGAGATATATACATATATATATAGCTCCCTGTGCTGTCGCATATGCAAAAATCAAGCTGACATCTGCTTAAGTGGCTCGGGGTTTTGGGCCATGGCACCAGCACCAGCAGCAACACCAGCACCACCGACACCGACACCGGCACCTGGCTCTCGACTCTCGGCAGATGATGTGGCTACCCTAGATCCTGCTCCCCGGCTCCTGGCTGCTGGTGCTGTCTGCCAGGTTGATTGGACATGAAATTGATAGCTCAGCCCACACACACACATGCATATGTGGGTTTGCATGTGTCCGTGCTTAAGCAAGTTAATTGAATTTTGCACTCAAGTCGCCGGTCGCTGTCGCTGCTGGGGTGTTGCAGTTGCACACTTGCACTTGCAACTACTGCTGATGTGGCTGCTGCTGCTGTTGCTGTTGCTGTTGCTGCTGCTGCTGCTGCTGCTGCTGGTGCCATATTCAAACATTGACAAGACATTTGTGAAGTTTTAAGTGCATTAGCTGTCAGGCAGCGTAAACGGCCATGCCTGGCAGGACCTGCAGCTATCGTGCTCGAGTGCGTGGCCATTAGTCCCGAAAAGTAGGCTATTCATCCAGAAGGCAAACGGAAACATATTTCCATAAGCTTTACTGTACTGACCTGAAAAGTAGGTTACTTATGCTTTTATTTTTTAATTTCTTAAATAAATTTATAGCTGACTTAAAAGTGTTTCCCTAGCCTCCTTGGGAACTGCATCTTTTAATCAATTTTATTTGTAAGTAAACAGCAATTGCCAAAAACACAGTTTGCTTAGACAATTTACACAATACCAGAAAAGGAAATGCAATTTATGCATTTTTGGCAATTCAAATTGTATATTTATTGGGCTGAAAATTAATTTTCAGCTGCAGAGTGCCGCCATGTTCTACCACCACCACCATTCCAGCACTCCGGAACATTCTTCGAGTGCCGAAACGAAATGCCGCCACAGCGAAGAAGTGCAACTGTGAGCAAATAGAAAGGGGGAAGGCACCCAGGGAAGGCGATGCAAAGTCCTGGCAAGTCCTGCCGGCTGCCATTCCATTGCATAGATAAGCACTCGCTATAAGTTTCTCGTATAACTGGAGAAAACACTGGAGAACGAGTATTACCATCCGCGCTCGCGATTCCATAAATACACACACAGAGAGAGCCCACAGAGCGCGATGAAAATGTGCGCCAACTAAAGCAATTTACAGTTCTTAAAACAGGACCCAGAGCCGGAGCAGCGGGGCATGCCACTGAACTGACCTGCCACCAGCAAATGGGACAGGGCATGGGGTGCCCTGGAATGAGCAGCAGCAGCAGCAGCAGGAGCAGGAGCAGCAGCAGCTCCAAACCAAACAAATGGAAAAAATTCAAATTATCTGCAAGCGGCAAAACGGACGAAAATGCAGCGAAACAATGCCAGGCACTGTGAGGAAAATATTTAAAGTTTCTGAAATTTACAAGAAAAATTTGGGATAAATATAACGCCTTTCAATAAGTGATCCGGAGGATCTCAGACACATCTCAACAGAGGTCGAGCAGAGAAATTTGCTTAGCCGCAAGACCACTGATTTAAATGTCTATAAGAATATTAATTATTTACAGAATTCTATATAATATAAGGATCTATAAGATGTAAATGATTTTGCCTAAATAAAGACACATATTTCCGCTGTTCCGAACGTTGCCAGGCATCCTCCTCAGTAGCTTTTATAAAAAAAAACTAATTTTACAGTAGAAAAAGATATAAATAATCTTTAATAGAGCATTTTTCTTTCAGTGCCAGTAGCTGAAGATGTAGATGGTCGCGAGAACCGGACCCGCTTTCCAAGTTGGAGTTTGGAGCTGGGTTTCCTTGGTCCCTTTTTCTGTATGTGTGTGTGGCAAACTTGAGTTCTTTGCACACATTCTGGCACTTGAACATTTTTCTTATTGTTCCAGTGGCGGGACAGTGGAGGCATAGGGAGGAGTGTGGCGGGGAACACTGGGAGGGAAGGACACTAGCAAATTGTGCGCGCTGTGTTCTCTAACGTGTTGGGCTTAACTTGGCTTGGTTTTTGGTCTCGGTTTCGCTTTGGCTTTGGCTTTGGCTTCGGCTTGGGCTTCCTCCTTGCTGGCTGGCTGGCCCGTTTTATTTGCATGCCAAAAGGCAGCAGCGGCAGCACACACAAAGACCCTAAGTGAAAAAGTAACTCGGCATGTGGATGTGTCTGGCTGAGTGTGTGTATGCTGTGTGTTTGCTGTGTGTGTGTGTGTGGTGTGGTGTGGTGTGGTGTGGTCTGGAACCGGGAGCAAGTCACTTTGCCTGCTTAATGCACGAGAGCCAGATGAAAAATGAACTTAATACAGTTGCCAACTACATGGAGCCTGGAGAACAAATTTTCCTCTGCTCGGGTAATTTGCACGCTGATTTGCAAAATTGGATATTAGAGTGGCCGGCATTTAAGGCCCACGCACAGGCTTAAAGGGGGCTCAAATTGGCCACTAACTGAGAACGGAAATTCGGGAGCTGGGCCCGGGTTCTTCGGCCCTTGTTGCGGTGTCGAGTTACGAAACAAAAACCACGCACAAAAAAGTTGACAGTTGGCATTTGCAACAGTTTAAGAGCCGGGGCCCAAAAAGGAAAATGTCAAGAGTGCAAAAGTATTGAGTTGTAAGACTGGCCTTTCCTTTTTGTATCCCCCCAACCCGGCTTTGCCTTAGAGGTCTTCCTTCATCTTCATCTTGGGGTCTTGTGGCTGCGGTTGTCCTGTCCCGCTCTCTCTGTCAAGCAATCTGACAATTTATTCATTGTACAGCTTGGCTTAATCCATTAACGACCCCTTTCGGGGCCAGCAGCCGTTCGAACCACAAAGTTTACGGACATTTTTAGCAAATTACAAAGCTAAAGGAAGATACGGACTGAGAAATACAATAAATGCGTCTGATTTGTTTGCTTAAATTTGATTGAATGGGCGCGCAAATTCCAAAAAGCCATCCGATAACTTTGGTCATATGAATACATATAGTTAAACAAGATTTTTGAGAAATTAAAGTGCCAAAATGAGGTGGTTACTTTAAAGTATGGAATGATACTTAAAGATATTAAAAGCAGGCACTAGGATTTTTAAATCCTTTTACAAAGGAGTTTAACAAAGTGTATGTGGTAACAAATTAAGTTAAAGTTTGTTTATTACATTTTGTAGCATACTTTTGGGCATATTTTAAAAGGATTTCAAAACTCTACCTTTTTTATAGCATTCTTTGGTAGCAATGTCATTGAGATATGTAGGTATTACTCTAGGAAGTTGGTTCTGTAGTAGTTTAAAGACTTAAGAATTTCAGATTGACACCATAAAACGTGACCCAACAGGACACTGTTGCTTAACCTTACCTAACCCAATGTAAACTGTGGTTTCCTTCTCACTATTTCCCTTTCCTTCCATCTTATAATTCCGTGCAGATTGTGTTTCCAGCAATATTGTACATATTTACTTTTTACCAAACTCCAAGAACGGGCAGCATATTTGAATACATTTTTTCAATTACGGCAAAAGTGGCAAAACAGTTGTCAACATTTCCAGCCAAGACAAAACAGAAATAGCAACAGAAACAGGAGCAGCAGGCAGCAGGCAGCAGCAGAAGCAGCAGAAGGCAGGCAGCACAGTTGAAACAGTGGCAACAGCTTCCACGGTATCAGCAGCCAGGAGGCAACAAAGGCAGCCAACTGACAGCTGCAGAAAGAAAGATGTCAGTTGTCAACAACAATGCCCCAAGTTGCAACAATAAAATTCTGACACATTGAAAAATGTCATTGTGTAACTTAAGTAGCCGGCATGCGAAATGGGTAGCAAATGGTGGTGGTAGTGGTGGTGGTGGTACCTCGAGATGGAGGGAAAGGAATATGTATATGTTGCTTATGTAAGTCACATCCTCGCACAGACACGGACACACACACACACATACGTATATATTCAAATACAGGATACCGCCTTTGGTTGCTGACTTGGCCGACTTCATCTTCCCTGCCAGGCGTCCGTCCTGCCTGTTAATTTACTTGCAGTTCCGTTCCATTTTTATGGACTGCCGCCATCAAGCCATCCCCCTCTAAGCATGTGTGTGCGGGTGTCCTTTGTAACTGTGTGTGAGTGTGTGTGTGTGCGTGTGTGTTTCGGCCATTTGTTATGCACTGATATGGCGTCAGGCTAGCCTAGCAGGAGCAGCAGCAGCAGCAGCAGCTTTTTGTGTGCTTTACATAACAATCCCATTAGAGATGGGTGCGTGATAAGCCCCAGCTGGATGACAGATTTGATGTTTGAAATACAAATAAAAAGGAAGCCGAAGCGTGCCATCAATGGAACAAATGCTTATGTCATCAAATTAAGTAAATTAAGCAAGTTGATCAAAATGGAACATATCTGACAGTTATCTGGAGATTAATCTTGGTCAATGGGGTTCCTGTGAAATTTGTTTAAAATTAAATAAATCAAAATGGAATCCGGGAACTTTGTAATGATTTACTATTACTATACTTGCTTTAAGTATAAAAAGATACTTTGCCATAAATTAGGAATAAATCAAAATAAAATTCAAATTAATTTGAAATCTTCAAAAAAGTGCTAAAAGTGCTATATTTAGAAAAATTCCTTTTTTTCGTATGACGCTTGATTGAGTATTCTTTTTACAGCATACTTTTAGACATAATTTTAAATGATTTTTTATATATTTTCTTATTTTTTAAAAGGGTTTTCTAAAGTTTTTATAATTCCTATTCCTATAATGTTATGCCATAAATCACGAATACATTTTAAATATGCCCTTAAATCTTTAAGAAAAGTGCTAAAAAGCTTGAAATATTTCGGACACTTCTTCTCTTGTTTGCCGCATTCTTGAGTATATTTTATACAACATATTTTTTGACATATTCTATAATGATTCCCTGTAAATTAATTTTAATTATTTCCATAGAATGTTTATAAATGTTCCTATTTTAATAATAAATTATTATATAGAATAAATCTCACGCTCACACCTCCCGATATGCACGCACAGCCCGAAGCCGTGGGCACAGCATACACATACACCCTCTCCAACACCCACACCCATACCCACACACAAGGACATGCATGTCGAGTGTGTGTGTGTTGCTTATGCAAGCGAGAAATTTGTTATAATGTGCAGGCCATAGAAATGGCGTGAAGAGCAGACGAATCGAGTAATACGAGAGCGGAGAGGAGTGGAGCATATAGAACACATTATGTATGGGGACGCAGGGTTTTGATAAACGCATACACAGCCAGCGAGGCGTACTCTCCGGCCCAGGCCTAAAGGGGAGCACCCTGCCTATTCCCAACCAGAAACAGGAACAGGAACAGGAGCAGGACCAAAGCCAAAGCCATTTGCCACGTCGATCAAGTGCACTGAGCCGGTTTATGGCTGCGCTTAACAAACCTCGACGATGCTGCCGACGGCGGCACTTATTGTTGTATGATTTTTTCGTCGCCTCCTTTTTTATGGTACACATTTTCTGTTTATTTTCATTTACTTATTTATTATTATTTTCTTTTTTTTTGGCGACAGTGAGAGCGAGCTCTCCCCTGTGTCGGTCACCGTTCGTTGTAAGTGTTGTCCGCGCCTGCGGCTTCGTCCTCGGACACTGAGCAACCAACGGAAAAAAAGATGTCCAGCGCATAATTTAATTCCCCCCACAGGATCCACCGCCCCCCCACCGCTGTGTTATCGTTACGCCGGCATCATTATTACGTTGAATGGAAAATAATTGCTTTTGGATAAGGCAAAGTGAAAGAAATAACGAAAAAAATTAAGCCGTCAGTGGAGAAGGCGACAAGTGTTCGTTGTCCTGGGCAAGGGAAATCGAAAGAGAGAAGAACGAAGGAAAGTCGGTGGAAAAGCCAGAGCAAAGTGCTTGACAGTTGTCTCCGGCGCGTCGCCGCCTTAAGTGATTTGCGTAAGCCCAGCGAGCGAGTGGAGCTGGGAATGGATGTTGATCTCATTAGCTGGTGGAAATCGGATAGGAAAAACACGTCTTGTTGCTCTCAGCAATTATTTAAATCACTCGTAAGTTATGCAGCGTGATTAATCGCCAAATGCAGTCGTGTAATTAAAGCTACACAGAGAGAGACAGCGAGTCAGCGAGATTTCAAGCCCATTAAACGTCTTCCAAATGAATAAATTACTGTGTGCTCTTTGATTGGCTTTTGATAGTTGGTCGAGGAGCCTCGAAAATGCCACTTACATTTCCTAATTAAATTGAGACATCAATTTAAATGGCAGTCGTCATTCCTCCACTGGGACTGGGGGACTGTGACTTGGACCTGGTCTAATTTAATGAATTGGCCAGATTGTAATTAGTTTTACACTTTAGTCAGAGTCAAAGTTAGACAGCACACACACACAAAAACACAGGACAATAAGGACATAAATTGCTTTAAATTTATGCCGGGAAGCAGGGATAAATTTGCATTTGGCTCATATGCATATATGCCAAGATTGCTCGCCAATAAGGCGTCGGCATAAGTGTGTGTGTGTATAAGGCTAAGACGCTTACGCAGACAGTAATTGCTTGTGTCTATGCGAGTGCGTGCTGCATTTGTCGAGGACTTACGGGCTTTGCTGTTTTCCATTTTCCATTTTCCGTAGTCTTCCCCCCTGCACCCCTGCTGCTTAATGAGCAAAAATGTTCACACTGCCTGCCTGGCGCGGCGCATAACCCACTTAAATATGTCATGTGCATGCGATGCGATGCCCGCCGCCTAATCACACGGCGCAGCATTTGAATTTCCAATGCCGGCACGCCCCTCCAAGAAGTATGCTATGAAATATGTAGCGCATGAATGTCAGACACAGCAGCGACATCGAGCTTAAATGTCAGCTCCCGCTCCCAGGATGTGGGATGTGGATCTGGAGATGGAGCGCCTAGAACTGGAGGAGGACTGGTGGTGTCGCTGTCAAAGCACTTTATGTCACAATAATTTGCAGCCTCGTTGTGTACATGTATATGTATGTATGTGTATGTATATCTATTCATTTCACGTAGCATAGCCGGAGCAGCTAACATCTTCCCGTCCAGAGACTCGCTCGCAGTCGGAGTCGGAGTTGGAGTCCTCGGAGTTACGGCACTCCGAGTTGGCCAATATGCATATGTAAAATATTTATGAGCGCGTGCAAATTCATTTCATTGCTCCAACGCTCTTTGCCCTTTGCACAGCTTCTTTCGCCCATTTCGCCAGGGAACATCATATGAAAGGAGATGATAAAGGGGTTATGAGGGGGTGGTGAAAGGGGGGGGGGGTGTGAGAAATATGCATATCATTTTGAAGACATTTCGTAACTTGATGACAAATATTTGCACATCACAGACAAAAAAGGCACAACATGTAGTTATAATATATGCAAAAAATTAAATAAGATTTTTTGCACTGCAAATATTTCAAATTTAAGTTGTAAGAACAAATTGTATTTTGTGAAATATCGACTAAGTTATCGAAAAGTAACTTGTCACACATAAAATGTGATTTTGGTAGGAGAAAAGAAAAACAAAGATAAGGTCCCTTTTGAAGATGGATAGATCACGAAAATATAATCGAGTTAGGATTGGCAAACAATATAAATACATAAAGAAAGCTATTTTATACTTTCGATACATGTGCGATAAATCGATATTATTTTAAATACATAATTTTAGAAATATAAAGAGCACATCAAAATGTGGGTTTCAATTTTCTTTATAAATGTATTATCGCTCAAGTAGCAATTTTTTTTTATATTTTTCTATTATGATAATTTTAACATTAAATCCGATATATAAATCGATCTTTAGAAGTTGCGATACATGTGTAATAAATCGATATTGTCTTAAGTATATTATATGTTGGAAATAAACATAAAGAGGATATCAAAAATATAGCTCTAAAGATGTTTAAAAAATAATCTATAAAAATATAAATATTTAAAAAAGACAAATATTTAAAAAACCATCTTTTGTATACAGAAATTTTAAAGGCGATATTTAGGATATTTATAATTTCGAGTTATCAAACTTTACGATACTTTCGATATGATATTAGGCCCCATATTCTTGTCGATTTATCATATCTGACTTTTCCTTTCGATACACAACCCCATTCCAAGTTGTCACTTACACTTTATAGTATAAAGTTTATTCTTTTAGAACTTGTTCTCCTCTCAGTTTGGGTATAATTGCAACAAATGCTAACTTTTTTCTTTACATTTCTGCTGCTGCTGCTGCTGCTGGTAGCAATATCTAAATCTAAATCTGCCGCCACATTATTCTCAGCAGCCTTATTTGTCTTTGCCACCAGATAGTTTATAGTGCCATTTTATTATTATTGTTGTTGTTGCCAGCGTTGCTGCGTTTCGGGCCCCTGCACACACGAGTTTAATGCAGCGCGCGACAAATTTTCACAGCACATTTGCAAACAATTTCATGGCGCGAGGAGGTCGTTGTTCTGCTCAGCTTATGGCCCTAACTTGGCTAAATGGGCGGCTGACAAATTGTCAGCATGGACACCGCCACCAGCCAGCCAGCCAGCCAGCCAGTGGGAAGAGCCAACATTTGTTGCCATTTCTGTTCTGTTGATTCGGTTTCTGTTGCCATTTCTGTTGCTGTTGCTGTTGGCGGCGCGTAAATAAATACAACATTGTAGATTGTACAATATGCACGACACGCGTTTATTTGTATTGTATTTATATTTCATGCTGGGCCCCCGCTGTTGGAATATCCGCACATGGGGGCTGGCTGCGCTCCTGGCTCCTGGCTCCTGGCTCCCGGATCCCCAACGATGGCCGTGCGGAAATCGCAAAAATATTTTGCGCTCGTTGCGGAAATGAGAAAAATATTTCAGCTCGGGGGACGGGGCACGGAGTACTGGCCGCCGCCGCTTATGGCATGCAATTTTAATGCCCGAATATTATTTGTAAATGAATGGGGAGCTCGGTGTTCTCGGTCGGTATATAAACTCTATATATATATGTTTATTTTTTTTTGGTTTTCTGGCTTTTAACTGATTTTGCCCGGCAGTTAGCGCCGGGTAATCTTATTATGCAACACTTTTGCATAAAATTGAATGTGTTATTCCGCTGTCTAGTTTGTTTATGAGTGGCTGCAGCAACAGCAGCAGCAGCGGCACGCGGCGTATGCGTAATATTCATACGCCCCGGGTTGCGGGCGACGGGATGCCAGGGGCATCCCATATGCATTCCAAATGCTGCGTGGCAATTTCAAAGGATTAAGCGCTTGAGTGCGCAAGGACATGACAGCACGGCGATGCGTCTACGTGGGGGATAGGACAGGATATCCTCGCCGCTCTCAGCGCGCTCTGCTCGCTCTTCGCCAGCAATCTCCCCTCAATTCGCATTGACTTTGCATACAAATTAAAGTTTCCGAATACTGCTGGGTTGCTGCTGCTGCAGGGTTTGGTTTATGTAATTGAATTAGAGGCCAGAGTCGAGAGTCGAGACAACGACCCCAACAACGATGAGAGTCTGCTTGTGTTTTCGGGGGGCTTAAGCCGATTCGCAGCATAAATCGAAGTTGAATCGGATCAGGGATTTCCTAACTGATGTGCTTTAAAGCGAAGGAATTGTAAGCTGATTGACTTCATTTAGTTGCAGTTATCGCATTAGGATACTTCGGCAGGATCTCTATACTATATACACTTCCTATACTCTATACTTTCCCTTTATGCAGTTTTTAAAGCTCTCTGGTTTCAAGAAGAGCTCCCTCTTTGCTTTTTTTGCCACATTCTCCCCCTTCATTTCGAATGGCAAAAATCTATTACTCTGCTCTCGCTTTTGGGCTTTGACCCATGCGAGGGGCCAACGTGCATTGAACTGGTCGCGTGTCAGATTGCGTTCAATCGCCTCCCCTCTAAACTCCCAGGGCCACCTAGACCAGCCCCCCCCTTTTATTCAGTTCGGAGCTGAGCCCCTGGGGTGCCATAGCGATTGATTGGCTCTGGGGCGGCGCGACGCGTCGCATTTGTCCTTTTGTTTATTGGCGAGTGTGTGCGAGTGTGAGCGTGTGCTAGTGGAAGTTTTTCATTGTATTTAGTAAAGAAGTAGCAGTAGGGAGCCCGCTCCTCCATGGATTACGGATTGGGTTTCCGTTTCACCAATGCTTTCCAGTAGCAGCAACTGCATTAATCCGATTTCCCCGCCATTGTGATGCCAGCCAGCCAGCCAGCCAGGCAGCAACGTGGCGGTGGTTGTGCACTTTAAGTTACATAATGCCATTGTTTGTTGCATATTTACTTTTTGACTGACTGCCTGACTGCCTGACTGGCTGACTGTGTCTTTGTGTGCTCTCTCTCCTGCTGATTCTGGCACGTATATGTCGTTTATGTCGTTAGTTCAAACTCCAGCTCCATCTCCCCCGCTCCATCTACCGCTCCATCTGCATCTCTATCCATCGTTCTAGCCACTCCGAAGCCAATCCAATCCATTCAGCATTTTTCGATTCGATGCCGCCGTGTGGCGCAAGGGCGACAGGACTCGAGGACTCGAGCAAGCTGTTGCCAAGCGTAACTAATATTGGCAGTTGCATTTGGGTTATTGTCTTTCTACTCCAGTTGCATTCGGAATTGGAAATGCAACCGAATTTGGCTCGAGGGAGCAGCAATCTTTTGCCGCAGGCCATGGACGTTGCATGTTGCATGCGGCATGGCCAATTGCCTCAGCTCGTGTGTGTGTGCGTGTGTCTCGTGCTGGCATTTGACAATTTGGCATTAGCCAGGGATTTAGTCTGCAATATTCATGCAATCCAATGGCCTAAAGGCAACACAACACAACACTACACACACACACACACACCTGAAGCTAATTCGATTTTATGTTTTCCCCTCGATTGATTGATTAATTGCTCATTTCGTATTCAAGCCACTTAGCTTATTTAGTTATCTATCTGGCAGCTGCATTCCAGGAAGCCAGGAAGGCTCAAATTGATTGATACTTAAAGTTTATGATTATGCGGGAGGATGAGGGCTTGTCGTAGGGCTCTTTCAGTTCACTCTAGAGCTTTTAGAATATTTTTATTGAAAATACTCGACAATTGTTAACATTTTAAAGCGAATTATTCGATATATCAATATTATATTAGAACAATTAAGAAACAATTCTTAATTGAATTTTTTTTGAGCGAAATTTAAGATCATAAAATGGCTAAGAATGTGGATTTTATTATACCAATGTTCGTTACCACGAATAAAATAAAATTTGATATATTTCTTAGTCATTGTAAGAACAAACATATAAAAATAAGAAACAATTGAATATTTAGATATATTAAAACTGCTTCCTTTTCGATATATCACAAAATTATCAAAAATATCGATATTAATGGGGGGAAAATATTTAAAATTCGATATAATTATACTTTAATCGATATTTAGGTAGCTCTACTTCAGCTTGGTTGGTAATCTTTAATGATTTAGAAACATATTAAGAACATATTCAATATATCACAATATGGTAACATATATTGATGAAAAAATTCGTGAATTCGATATATAAATATTTTAATCGATATTTAGACAGCCCTTGGCTGGAAATATTTAATAATTTAGGAACATATTTCCTGGCATCCTGGCAGAGTTATTTAACCATTAAGCGTTAGTAGAAGTTGAAAAGGAAACTTTAAACGCAATCTCGGTTCACTTTGAGCTCTGGAAAATTAAATATTTTCTGCTTGGCCACCTGTGTGTGTGTGTTACCCTTTATTTTTTCCCCCTTTTTTTTGCCTTGTTTCCCCCCCTTTGGCTCAATGTCATGGGTGCTCGCACTCGAGCTCACCAAATTTAAACTTGATTTTCGTATTTGCTCTGGCCATTTCTTGCTGGCTCTGTGCTTTTTTCGGTTTGCCAATGTTGGGTGGCGGCAATCTCTACCTACATTTATGGTTAAAAGTTTCCCCAGCACCTCCATTCCTCCTCCGGTGCATTGTGCCACGGATAGTGAGCAGGGAGCAGAGGGATCCTGGGAACCCGTAGAGAACATTTGTCCGTGGGTCTTGCGGTTGGTCCAACGTGCGTGCCGTTGGCCATTATTACACCTCGTCTCGCCTCGCTCTCTCGATTGGAGTTTGGAGTAGCGTCGGGTTTTAAAGTGGTAACAGGACCGCGGGCGGCCCTGATGTTGAGTGGCACGTGGAGTTGTTCCCTTGTAGTTTGGCATAAAGTGCATTTTGTTGCCATTTTTCCACGGCGCTTGGCTTATTTCGTTTGATTTTATGCGGTTACGTGAATTCATTCGAGTGCTGCCGCCGCCGAACCACACTTCCTGCTTTCCCACACTCTTTTCCCGCCCCCCGCTTCCCTGATTTTCCGCTTTTCCGCCAACCTTTCTCCTCTCCCTCTCTCTCTCTGGTATCTCTCCCTTGTATGAGCTTTTAACGTAAGCGATTTTTTATGTTCGCCTGTGGTTTTAATTTCAATCATTTCGCCGGTTGCTCGTTCAGTTGGTTAGTTTGTTGGTTGGTTAGTTGGTTTTTCCTGAACGTCATTGGAAGGGTGGTCTGATGGGTGGGTGGATGGTGGTGGGCGTGGGGTGTCCAATTGGAATGCCACTCGAAAATCAACGTTAATAAATATGCAAATGCGATAGCGATGCGAGCACAAATGCGATTAGCGCTGCATTGTTTTCCACGCTCTTTTCGTACATATGCTGCTGCGCATTTTCGTGATATATTTTCACTTAAAAAAATAGTGACACCTTGATTAATTGAATTTCTGGCACTCTTAGGTGTAGTTGCACCAAAGACGTTTTAAAAATAAGATGCCACACGCATTTTGCATGCTGGCTCCAGAGCTGGATCCAAAAAACTTTTCTTCAAAAGCCAGAGAGAGCGCCCTAGAGCCAACCGCTCACTTGCACCCATACAGCGTCAGCTGACGATTGTATGTGCGCCCCCATATTCTTATGCATTCAGGCAAGCGCCTTCTATTTTTACGCTCTCAACTTTGTGAGAGCGAAGAGAGAAAGAGAGAGAGAGAGCAATTTTCGTCGCAAGCTGAAAAAATTGTTTATATATGAAAATTCAACTCAATACACTTGTGTAATCTGGAGTCTTGAAATATTTATATTAAATCAAGCTGGCTAGATCTCATATTAATAAATATATAGAAAATTTTACTAAAAAGTCCTCGGGTTTTTAGCTCAGTGCATATATACTCGTGCCCCCGGCTAATTGCTATATCATTTGGCTATTTGGTAATATGCGTGTGTGTGTATGTGTGCGTGATACGGCTTTAATGCTTTAATGGCCACTTGAGTCGCAGAAGTTGAGGTTTGTGCCAGGCACTTTTTCATCTCGCCCTCCTTCTCCCCCCCTCCACACTCACACTCGTACACACACCTCTATGCCACATATGCTACAAATTAGTTATAATTAAGTTGGAGCACACGTTGCCCGGATCCGGATCCGGCTCCGGTCCAGCTACTACTACTACTACTACTGGAGCACTCTGCTCTCTTTGGTTACGGCCGCACAGCTACGTGCCGCCTCAAAGTGTTTTAATAAGCCGGCAAAGGGCAAAGGGCAAACGCCAGAAGGGGGGAGCCGGCGGTGGAGGCAGTAACACAATTCCCGCTGCCAAGTTGCTTACTAGACACATTAAATGTAATTAGCTGCGCTAAGGTTAACACAAAACTACAGTTAAGTCGGCCGGCCGGGGCCCCTCTCTACGCTCCCTAATTAGTTATCTAAAGTTAGTTGGCGACACTAATGGCGACGCCGCAGCAACAGCAACAGCAACTACTACTACTACATGCTATGTACTACGACTTTGGTGACAGTGTGCGGCATTAGTGTAGCATACTTTGCAGCATTAGAGCATTAGCATTAGCATTAGCATTCCGGGCGTCGCAAATCATTTGTTCAAGTGCAGAAACAACAAGATGCCTTATTTTTTACACTCTCTCTCTATATATATCTATATATGTACAATATATGTGTGTATATATTTTGTGTGCTGCTCATTGTTTCTGCCCCATTTAGGCCCCTTTTTTTGTTGTTGTTGGTGCCTGGTTCTGGCCCCGTAAATCACTCAAAACATAATGCGCTGTAGTTAAAATATGCGCACAAAATGCTCCGCTCACTCTCCATGCGGGGAAATTTGTTGAAAGTTTTTCTTGTTGCTTGCTATTTTTATATACGTCTTTTTGCCTTCATTCTTTACCGTTTTTTTTTTTGCATTTTCTTCTTTATCATTTTTTGTGTTTTTTGTTTGTTTTTTGTGTGCCAAAGTTGTGGTCTGGCTTATTGAGTTGCTTGTGCTGCTGCTGCTGCTGCTAAGGACACGTCCATAAATGTATGACTAGAGCGGCAGGATCCAGAGCTGCAGCTGAACCGACTTTGTACTTTGAACAAGTCCCTGAAAAATTGTTTGATATATGTGTGTGTGTGTTCTTGGGAGAATATATATTTTACCACGGATTTTACGATAGATACACAGAGAAATTTACATTTTATACGCGGGCCAAGAGCAATGAGCTCATTTATGGTTATGGCTTCAGTTCTGCGGACAATAAAGAGTTGCATGATGAACTGAAGGAATGGAACCTTGAAAGCAGCGTTGGCCAGCCCATTTTGGACTATTATTTATAGGCCCCTGCCCCTATCCCTACCATTATTATTGTTGTTGCATCATGCTCGGTTTCATTTGTTAACCAATGTTTACTCAGTTTCTGTTGTTATTTTTTTGCATTTTCTCATATTCATTGGCCCGGGGACAGTTTAAATATTTTTATTAATTTCTTTTCAACGTTTTTTTCCCCTCTGCCCATTTCTCTCTTTCCACCTCTTGTTGTTAAACAAGGGAAAAAGTGAGGGATAAAATGTTGACATAGGGGTGGTGTGCGTGTGTGTGTGTGTGTGTGAGGGGGGTGGGAGGGTAAAGGCAAATGGAAAAAAGTGCCAGAGGGCACAGTTTGTGCCAATTTCCAGCGGCAGCGACGGCGGGACTTTCTTTTTTTTTTTGGTTAAAAAATGTTTTTTGCTGATTCTGCAAAATGGAAAATCATAATAAATAAATACAATTTTTATTATTACATATTGTGCGAGAGCAAACAGAGTGATGTGATGCTGTGTGGCCCCTTGTTGTCAGGTTTTTTTTCTCATTCTTTTGGGGGAGAAAAGTCGAACAAGCCCGTCAACAGTTTCAATTTATTTTCAATGTTTCAAAATAAAAGGCGGAGTAGAGAGAGAGAGAGTGTGTATGAGGGAGAAGCACACGTAAATTGAACATTTTAGCGCGCTTTTAAGCAATGTTCAAGGTACCAACACACACACACACACACACACACACCCACCCACCCTCACCTGACAAAAACAACAACATCATTGCACTTAGAACTTCCGCACGATAAAATTAAATGACGGCTGGTGCTTCACTCCGGCGCCTCACTGTGTTCCCTGTTCGTAACAATCTATATCAAAGTGGGAACAACAAAATAAACTCGCTGGCAGAAAAAAATAAAAATAAAATAAGGAACTCAAAAATAAGAAAACAAGAAGAGAGAGGAGGGAGAGCGGAAGAGGGGGAGAAATCACTTATGGTAAAGTTGTTGCTCTGAAAATTATGTTAACGGTAACAAGGTAAAAGCGCCAAATGAAAAATCACTTAAACAATTTGATATTTGATTTGCGTGCCTGTTAGGCGGTAATTCTCCGTGTCCCTGCTCAAAGATTTATAGAGTTTTCGCCCCCCACCACCCCCCAATAAATGTCATTGTCAGTTTGCTTGGCCTGGCCTGAATTATGGTCATAACAAATCTGTGTGTACCACAGTTATTTATATGTTTAATCCGGCAAACTAAGGTTTCCTACCATGGGGTAACCAGGAATCAGTTGAAGAAAAAACGTAGCATACTTTCTGGCGACACACTAATTTCCTGCTGGCACAGAATATGGAAATAAACCTAAATTCAGGATATTTTTAAGGCTGAATTAAATTTTGGTATCATTCCATTGGATTTCTTGTGATTTAATTCCTATTTTATCATTTAAAAATATAATAATACGAAAATAAACCTTACTTTATGCTGACTTAAAGATTGAATAATCTATTATTATAACTAAATAATCATTCATTTTGATTTCTTCCCTTATCCAACCTTAAAAACATATAAACCTACCATAGAATACCCGACTTTAAGCTCATAAAAATAGTAGCATACTTTCTGGCGCTACACTATTTATATAGTTCAGACTTCAGATATAGCTACCAGATTTATCTGCCTTTAAATCTGAAAAATCACTTAAGCAGCCTCACATTTGATTCTGCCCGCCTGTTAAGCAATAATTCTCAGCATCGTCGCTGCTTAAAGATTTATAGAGTTCTTCTTCGCAGCCAACAACGAGTTCATAAATACACGCATAAAGCTCAGTTGATTTTGGATTTTCGTTTCGATTCTTTCCTTTTGGCCTGGCCTGAATTATGGCCATAACAAATCTTCGACCCAGTAACAGTCAACGTCACGTAGCAACAGCAATGGCAGCGGAAAAGTGGAAAAGCGGAAAAAGTGCGAGGCAAAATGAGCGGGCGACGAGGATCGACGAGGAGTCGCCTAGACTTTATTGATAAAGGCATATAATTTATTTGAACAATCGACAAAACGCTTTTGTCAATAAAGCCAGATAAATATCTGGCATTGTAGCAGCTTTATGGTCCTTTTTTTCTCTCGTCATTCCCAATTTTTTCCGCTCTTTGTTTTGCGGTTGCGTGACAATGGCCAGGAAGCGACGTGGGAGAGTGGGAGGGAGGTAGGGAGGGAGGGCGACAGAGCGGCCTGGTACTCGAAATCGGTTTATGGCCAATACAGTGAACTATAGCTATTAAAGATAAATACTATATAAGCTTGGATATGGGTGAAATGAAGAGAATATCCTTAAGGAAACTTGGAGTTCTAGACTCAATTAATTATTTATATTTTTAGAACCTCTGTAAACTTTATACTGTGAGTTCACTACTTTAAGGAATTATTAGTATTAGTAGCTTACAATATCAGGTATATTTCCTCGTTACGGCATATAATATTTTCCCTTTTTTCCTATCCATTGTCTGGACTTTCTGCCACAAATCCACTGTAACCCATGGAGTGGCACGCATTCATGGCTTGTTTTTTTTTATCACTCGCTCTTTCAGTTGCGTAATAATGTCAATACTTAATTGAAATGTTGAGCCTTTTATAAATAAAAAAGGTCAGTTTTAATGAACAAATTGGTTTAATTACATTTGAGGTGGTATATAGCGTATGCTCAATAAAAGTCAATGAATAATAAGCTCTTGTGTATGCCCTACAAGGACAACTTGTACTATAACCAAAATGCTGACATCATGTAAATATATATATACAATATATATATATATATGTAAAAAAGAAATATGTGTGAGAGGGGAAAAAACAGTTTGTTCTTGCATATGTTAAACAAGGAGATTTATGCGAATATGAAAACAGTGAAAGCACGGCACACGACACGTCGCACTATTTTGCAATTTTTTGCCCTATTTTAACGTGACATGTCAGCCTGGGGGCTCCTGTTCCGGCTCCAGCTCCGGCTCCTGCTTCTGCTCCTGCTCCTGCTTCTTGGAAAGCAAGAAAAAAAAAACCCGGCTCACTTGGCAGGCAAACATTATCGCCTACGTGAGCTGGAAACTTAAGTGAAGCAGCCAGCTGGAGTCGAAGTTCGCCACGTGTACGTACGGTTGTGTCCTATGTGTGGGTAGTGTATGAAAGTATCCCTGTATCCTGCGAAGGATACTGGGCTTTCATCAATTTGTTAAGCATTCACACGTTGCACTGATAATTTTATTTGATTTTTATTTGATGCTACAAATTAGATGTTGATAGGGAGCGTTCCCTCCTTCCACTCTACTTAAATTATAATTCTATTTGAGTCCCTTTTTCGGAATGCCTTTTCCGTATCTCTCTCTCTCTCTCTCTCTGTGTGACTCCTGCCCGCAGGCCCTGTCTGTGTGCTTGAAATGATTATTTTATCGCTGTTGGCAAACATTTGTAAGCATTTTAATTACATTAGAAAGCGAACACTTGAAACTTTGTCAACTGGCAACTGGCAAGCGTAAAAACTTACCACAGAAATAGCGTAAAAATAAACGCCAAGGAAATTACGGCGACGAGACGACGACGACGCGGCAGGAGCAGGAGCAGGAGCAGAAGTGCAGCCAAAATGGAGCAAGTCTGCTGCAGTGGAAAACTGTCGCCTTGGCTATAAAGACGGCATGTTGTAAAGCCACGCTATAGCTCGCTCTGGCGCATTTTCCGCGTTTTCCTCGCCAATGAAAAGCTTAAATGTCGCGCCCCACCCTCCCGCCTCCTCTTTTGCCATTTGACGTTTTGCCCATTTCAAGCGTTTCCATCGATATATATAGTATATATATATACATGTATACATACCTGCAACGAGAGGAAGAGAGATAGAAAAGAAAATATTAATAAAGGCTTGTGCTTGGGCGTAACTGGAACACAAAATGGGAGAATATATATTTCAGACAACTGACAAGGTCCCAGGGCCATTAACTTGGTTAATTGGCATTTGTCCCTAAAATATATTCGCTGAAGCGAAAGAACCATAAGCTGAAATATGGCTAGTAAGGGAGAGCGTTTAAAAATGCCAGCCATTCAATCACAATATTTACTATTATTTTATGCTTGCCACGAAATTTTCTCTCAAAATTAAAGTCTGTTTTTACTGTTTATAGGATTACCGGACGGAGCCTTCATTGTTGGTTTTACTTTATTTTTGAATAAAAACAAGGGCGCAGAATGTAATTTGAAAACTTTTGCCAGCCCTTTTGTTTCTGGTAAACAACACAACAGTTGGTCAGCAGCGTCCTTTTTTCGTGTCCTTTCCGCCCAATTTCCGCCCCACATTGATCAGACAGACTACATACTACTGTGCGTGTTCCATCAGTCAGCACTTCTTGGTGGCGGTGGGCAGGGCTGGGCTGGGCTCTGCTGCCTCTATGGAGGACCCCAGGACACGACATGTGGGTGCTGTGGGTTAACGTGACACCGCGACACAACAAACAAAATGGTGGCAGGAAAAGCAGCCGGGCCTGGTTGGTTTAACTGCTGTTATCCTGCCCAAGGGGCTTGGCCCAGGTTGTTGTTGTTGCTGTTTGCGTGTCGTCCGACTTCTACAAATAGCCGTTCCGCCATATTGATCCGGCTGCCGGACTCTCGCTCAATCTGCGTCAATCTAATTCAATATGATTCCAATATGGAATATGAAAGGCGAACCATAATTACATATGAATAATTACGATTAAATGGGCAAAGGCAAAGGCAAAGCGTAATAATTAATAGGCTTTGTCCTTGAATAATGCATAGCGAAGGCAATATCCTTTGTTGAATAAATAAGAGCTGAAAGCAACCCTAAAAAAAAATACAATTTAATTGCCTTTAATTACCGAGCTGTAGCTTTAATAATTCCTCTCCTCTCTCTTCCTTTTTATTCAATTATAAATAAATTTCCGTGGCATTTAATCTTTTGTTAAACAAATGCTTAGATATACATTTATTTTGAATGCAGATCAAGAGCAAAATGGCGACAATTCGTATCCCATTGTGCGGAAGAAAACACTAAGCCATTTATAAATTTATGCAGACTAAACACAATTCACATTGAACGCTCCTGCTGCTGCTCCTGCTGCTCCTGCTCCTTGGCCTGCTCCTTGCCAGACTCAAGTCAAGACGAGAGTCAAGTGCAATTATAATAACTAACTGCAGACAGTCGAAAGCCAAAAGCTAAAGCCAAAAGCTCAAATGAATGCAAGCCGAGCGAGAGATACAAATGCATATACAGATGCCGAGATACAGATACAAAGACGAAAGATTCGCATGGAGATGTGCGGCCAAAACTTGTATGCAATTGTACTGTTTTAATTGCTGGCTCGGACATGGACACGGACTGCGACAAAAAGCGGGCCAACAATCTGGCTGCTGAGCTCGGGATTCGGGGACCCAGGACTCTGTATTCTGGATTTTTGAACCCTGGATGGGCAGACAAATGAAACACGAAATAATGGGTAGCCGAGCTGAGCGCTGAAGTTGAGTTGGCATTTCGAACTGGCGGAACCGAACGGAACGGAAACTAAATCCAAAGCTGCAGCTGAAGCTGCCTGGCTGGCTGACTGGCGAAAATAAAATTAAATTAAAAGTTTTAAACAAGTTTTCCATTATATGGCTGCACGTCGAGCAGCATCGCGTTTGGGGGCAACTTGCCTTGCCTTGCCTTGCCTCGCCGGCTCGACGAGTTCCCAGTTAGAAACATTAAAAGTTATGTTTCGCTGTTGTGTTTCTCCTGCTCATATTTCTGATTTTTTGCACCCTCGCCCCTCTAGGCTTTTAGCGATTTAACAGGCCCCGGGTGTTTTTCGGCTATTTAATTATGATTATTGAATTTTAAATGTCACAAAACTGGGCGTCCCAGATTTGTTTAGCTTTGCTTTGCCTTTCGAAGGGTGGTTGGAGCAACGAAAAAGGCGGAAAAGCATAAAGCGGAAATGGCCAGCACATTTTACCTGCCGGCGCCATTGTTTAAAAGCCTGGCGCTACTTCCGTTTCCATTTGGTCTGTGTATGTGTCTGTGTGTGTGCGTGATAAATAATTTATTTATCATTGCTGTTTTTGCTGTGCCCTAATTAAATTGCAGCTGTTATTGGTATCATCTAATGGACGAGGCGGCGGAGGCAGCAGCGTTAAAACTCTGTTGTGCCATAAACCAAATATGTTGACGTAAAAACCAATAGAAAGGCACAAAAAATGCCAACAGCAATAAGCCAGCGGCCTAGTCCATTTACAAATATAGAGATCCCAGACTAATTTAATGAATAATAGTCAATAAAACAAATTTATGATGCAAATAAAATGGAAAATATTGAGTATAACTACTAAGGTTTTAATTGAGGATACATAAATGGGAGCAGGTAGTGTAATAATAATAAATATCAATTAGTAGTAATAATAATATAACTAATTCAAAGCAATATTAAGGATACTAGGAATATAACTTGAATAGCTAGAGCAGCCTTCTACCTGTAGGTTTAGCTAATACCTTTAAGCAAAGAGTTTGTAAATTAATAAAAATAAACAAATATAATATAAATAAATAATATAAATATAAATATAAATATAATTTTAAGTTAAGGCTTCTCAGAATTATTTGAGAATGATTAATGGCAGATAGTTTAAAAAATTAAGAAAACTCTTAATTAAATCCTAATGATAAAGGCTTAAAGCTTTTAGAATTTTTTCGTTACAGAAATTCAGACTTTTGCTTACTATAAGTACTATGTCTATATTTAATCATGATTAATGGCTCTGTAGCATTGACAAATGGCTAATATCTCAAGAATGTAAGCCTTTTAAAGACATTTTATGGCTTTAATTTAGAGCCAATATATCAATAAAGCAAAGTATTAAATAATTCCATTGTACACAAGCTCCTAGCAGCTTTGCTATATATTCATTCCATTTGTACGACAAGGAGTTCCAGACTTAACATTATTGTTTTGTTTTACAATATTGTTGCTAACAATTTCTCCCCTTCCCTCCCCTCCCCCCCCCAAAAACCAACCAACAAGATGGTTAAGCTGCCTGCAGAATGCCGTCACTTAACTTCATTACGGCTGATGCCCGCCCAAGCCCATGAAAAGCAGGAAAAACAGGGGGCAGGGCAGGGTAAGGAAAAGGCGAGGAAAAAGGCTAAGCTTTATGGCGTGCGTAATGCCGGGGCAGAAATGAGCGCACGTTAGCGCAAAACGTGCTAAAATTTAATGTTTCAGGTTCCGTTCGAATAATGTAAGCGAGCGCAAAATGAATGATAAACGAGCACACGTCAAATTCCTGGCCAGACCGAAGGCAGCGCTGGGTTAAGGGCAAGGACCAAGAGGACAGCCGAGGACGACCGAGGACCAAGGAGCCGTAACAGCTGCCAGAGCAGCCGATGCTGCTCCTGCTGCTGGTTATATAAATGGAGCATGAAAAAGCCAAAATAACAAAGCGACCAAGTGAGTTGCACGTTTCCCTGGAATGAGAGAGAGATGGGAGGACATCCCATCCGAGCATCATCATCCTTCTCTGAATTTTATCCCCTGTCTGCTCCGGGGCGGGGGCATTGTTTACGTTCGGTAAACATTCTCAGCGTTTTTAGGTGCCATTCCGCCGTGTTTTTGTTGCTAAATTAGAATTATTGAAATTGACTTTAAGCCCCATAGCTTCCCGTTGGATTGACATTAGAGTCAGCTGCTTTTATGGGGCTTACCCACTCCTCTCCTCGTTTGAAAAATAATAATAAATTATACGGCACACGGCGCAACTTTGAATGATTAAACAAATCCACCTCGCCGGCCCTCCGCCAAAGAAAAGGTGTGAAAAAAGACTCCGGCGGACAGCTGGCTGGGATATATCCTATAAGCCAAAAAATATATAGAACCTAGTCGGAGCAGGCTTGATTATTCCTCGCACATGTTATCCTCAGCCAGGATTTTTGTGAAATGGAAACGGATTCAGGCATAGCGTTGCTTCTTTTTTTTCTTTCATTGTTTGCGGCCTGCATATTTGACTGCTGACAGCTGTCTGGCCGAGGCTTATGACTTGCACTGTACAGCAGCAGCAGCAGCAGCAGCAGGGTAGTAGTGGATGGATCGCGAGGGAGGGGACAGGAAAAGCTGGGGAAAAACTTTTTGGCATGTCTACGCTTTTTTCCACGAGGCCGCATCGCGACTTCTGCCGTTCACGCCGCATATGTTTGCATAAAATGCAACTGTGGCATCAGCACAGGCGTCAAAATGAAAGATAAATTCTGCACACACACATAGTCACACATGGAAATCACGGAATAAGAAAGTTCAAATCAAAAAGCATAAAAAACATGCATTTTATGAAGAGATTCTGCACAACAAATTTAGTTTTGGTTTATAAAAAAAGTTATCTCTGTCAAATAATTGAAAAGTCTCTTCTATTTTAACTTTTGCATGAAGTCTGATATATATTTGCTATTTTGTATATATTTTATATAATAATAGTATCGGAATATATTAAGAATCCCTAGAGATTTACTCAATTTACAAGTAAGAAAGCTAAAGTCGAATGTCCTAGTGTTGCAAAACAAATGTTGCTTCTGAAATATATCTAGAAACATGTTGTGCAACACACCTATCAATGTTGCACAAGTCTAGCAACTTGACTAAATCGTCTCGACTGGTAATGCTAACTAAATTAAGTAATTAAGTACTTGTTTTCGGTTTGAAAAACTTCCATCTTTCGAAGAAATAATTCTTTTCATATCCCTTTCAGACCCACGAACATTTCACATAATTTACCAATATTACTTTTCGGACTTTTCTTTGCAATTAAAAGTTAAATTTATATTTACCGCCCCTTAAATATTAATTAACCAAATGTACACGGCCTTATATTCGGGGAGGTCCCACGACAATGACAAATTAATTGATATAAAGCATGGGCACATGCCACCCGATATATCTGAAATGCCTCTCTCGGTACATCAATAAATCAACATTGTTAATAACCAGTTTTAATAGTTTTGGAAAGTCATAAATATGATGCGAACAATTTTCTTTTTGCAACATATATTAATTTATATATATTACTACATACATACATATGGGCCAATGATTTATGGCAACTGGCTAGGCAATGGTCTACATAATAAACTTGCTCGTATTTGTATGGGCCAGTGTAATCGATCAATTACGAATGGTGTTTCATTTCATTAAGTCGCAGCAATGTGGCTGGAATATAACAATTAAGCCACCAGCAGCAACGGCAGCAGCCAATCAATGGTTAAACTCCTGTTTTAACCAGACGAGGGCGGGCCGGTCAGACATCAGTCATCGCATCGCATCGCCAGAGAGAGAATGAAGACAAAAACATTGCCGCTATCAATGCTGACCAGACAGACTGTCCATCCTACCGTATATTCCCCCACTCTCTTTCTCTCTCTGTGTGTGTGTGTGTGTCCCTCCAAGCTGGGGGATAATTTTTCATTTTCATCCCGACACCTTTTTCAATTTCAGCAATACAAATGTTTGAATTTGTGCCGCTTGACTGACTTGACCGACCAGAGCCCCCCCTCCGCCCCAGTCTGGGCCATTTTCCTGCATTTCCATCCTGCCCTCTGCCCCTGTGGGCCGAATGCAATAAAATTTCAATATGCAGCTTGGAAAAGTCATTTGAACATGGGAGCCAGGTGATTCCGGGGCTCAGTTTTACTTGCACTCGAAGAAAATAAAGGTTTTTTGTTTTTAAATTAAATGTGAGAGAGTTAAGATTAAATTGAGTTTTTCTAAAGAAATGTAATAAATGTATAAGGATTCAAGAAAATGGTTTTACCGTAGTATTACTACACATTATCCCCCACCTGTGGTACGAAATCAATATGTTGCTCAACATGTTGCTAGAAACATTTTCTTGAGCATACGTTTTTGTTAGATTTAAATTTTTATATCATGTAAACCACAATTAATCACAGCTTTCTCATAATTTAATCCCTAAAGATTTTATTACATTCCATCGACTAAAACTCTCTTACTTATAAATGACAGCAAACTCTCAAAAAACTAAAATATTTCCTCAACTTTCAAGCTATTTTAAGGATCATCTTCATTTTAAGCTAGTAGGAATTTCGGGTAGCCAAAAGTTTCTAAAGTTTCCCGACTTATTACACTTAATACTGATTGGCTTAGATTGAGTTTTTCTTTATGTGCACGGTTGGTGTTTTTTTTTGGAGGGAGTTGGGGGGCTTTTTTCGTGTTCACTGTAGAGTGTGACATCTCAACGAAAATTCCAAACGGAAAATGAGAATGGTTGTGGTAGTGAGTCTGTGTCGGGGAGGAGAAGATGCGGATCGAGTGCAGCCTGAAGCGTTTGGCTCAGCAATCAATATGAAGCAGCCACTTGTTTGGCTTTCTTAGCCCCGAACCAGAGACTCGAGGAAAAGTAGCTGGCAACCAGCTTTTTAAGTCCGAAGAGGTGGCCTCAAGTGACCCGCCCTCGTGTCCCCATCACCACCACTTTATGTATCTAGATATTCTTGGTGGGCCCTTCTTCGCTCTTTGCCTCCAGAGTTTTGTATTTTTAGACCAGTCTGGCTTTTTGGCTCTCTACGCTCCGAGCGTGTGAGAGGGCAAGAAGAGCAATATTGCAGTTTTGGCTCAAGTTGCTGCTCCTGCTGCTTCTGCTTCTTCTTGTTATTTATAACTTTTTCTTTGCGCGTTCAGAAAATATCAATTGAACACGTTTCCACACACACACACACACACTCACTCGTGGAGCAAAAAATATGAATTCCTCCTCAAGTTGTCGAGCTTAGAGTGCACTTGAGCTGAAAGTACTGGGGGGGATTCACACAGAGAGAGAGAGGGACCGGAGACAGAAACAGCGTTGACAGCGGAAGTTTTTTGTTTCCCGGATTTTTCCACTTTTTCTCCATTTCATATTTAGTTACAGAGAGAGAGAAGGAGCGAGAGAGAGCGACTTTGGCTCGGTCATGCCTTTGTTACAGTTTGCTTAATTGCAACGTTTTGTAACATAATTGCGGGACTGCTGTATCCGCCAGATACATTCTGCCGCTGCATCATCCTTTTGTCCGCCTCAAGTGGCATTTTAACCATACCTCCTCCCGTGTGTCCCCGTCCCGAAAACGATTGTAGATTGCGCACATTTTCAGTTCGAACCTCCGAATCGAATCGCAGCCAACAATAGACCCATTGATTGGCCGGCGAACACGTACGATGTAGGACGTAGGACGCAGGACGTACGACGGGTTCATTAAAAACTCGGCGCCTGCAAGTAGGCAACGGCAACGGCAGCGGCACGATACTCGTACATATTTTCGATGCTTACAAATCATAATTAGCGCTGCGGCCCTGCATAATTAACGCTATCAGCGAGCGAGCACATTATTATGTACGATTATTATCGGGCCTTTTTTTCGGCGGAGTTGGGGGCGGTGGGTGGGGCATATAAAAGCTCACTTAGTATGCCAGACAGGCGGACGGAGTCGGAGCCGGAGATGGAGACGGAGACTGAGACTCATTGCCCGTAGGCAACTGCCAATAAAAATATACACCCGCACCAGCCGCAGCCCCATATCCTCATGCCATAACCCCCATATCCTTCCTTGCCTTGGGTTTTATGGAGACCGGGAGGAGGAGGGTGGGTGAGGCCACCGCCCCCGCGACACGTTTTTGGTTAGGTTGGCATATGCAAATGACTTTGGCGCCTGGTGCGTCATTATGCGTATCTCCCGGCCCCCGCTCAGGCGTCTGGATTCTTTGGCTACTGATGATGGTGCACGGCGAGCAAAAAGGTGTGGAAGAAATTTGATATTTTAGCGGAGGCTTAGGATATAATTAGGGGACATTTCTAAAAGTAAATTAAGGATAGAAATGTAAAAATAAACCAATTTATAAATGAGAAAATTAAAAATCATAATTAAAACAAGTAAGAAAGCCAGGGCTAAGTATACCCGATAAGGCGAAATGTACAAGAACATGTTGCTGGAAACATGTTGAGCAACAATCACAGATACACGGATACACGGACATGGCTAAATCGATGCGCCTGGTGTTGTTGATAGCCTCGATAGTCCCGAAACCTATTTCAATTATTATTGGATTTAATAAATAAATCATAATTCTTGCATCGTTCATTGAATTTAATGCCACGGATATGGCTAAATCGATTCGCCTTGGTGATGCTAATCAAGCAAATACATATATAATGAGGAAAATAAAGACCCTGAAACTTATTTAATATATATTTATTATTAGATTTAATTGAAACATCATCATTGAAGCATTCATTGGGATTTAGCCCATGGACATGTCTAAATCGATTCGCCTGGAGAGGTTATTTGGGAATATATATTTATTTTATCCAGAAACTACAGTCCTTAAAACATATTTAATTTTTTATTGGATTTACTAAAAAATCTAGAACGAAAAATGATCTGTTCATTATTCCATTGCAGCCAAATTTCAACCATTTTTCTCTCTGTGCACCCAGCGGCAAGGGAGGCTGAAGCTTTCCCAAATGAAGGTAATGGCGTCAAATTCAAATCGCGTCTCATATGTTTTACTTTTGTGCGCTAATTTTATGATCATTTTGTGAGGGAGGCAAATGGGGGAGGGGGCGTGTGTGTGTGTCAGCCGGGGAACATCTTCCTTCCTACATTCTGCCATTTGGCATGTCACGTGTAATTTGCAGCGACCTTTTCCACTCCCCCCAACCCAAAGCCACCCCCGCAGTCACTCCCCCCCTTGGAATGCCAATGTGCTAACGACCAATTTGGGGGGCTCGATGCGAAATGGGCCTAAAAATACGTAAAGTCCTCCCAATGTTGTTGTTGTTGTTGTTATTTTTTCTGTCGCCCCGTATTTTGAATATTAAATTAAATGTATTTTAAAGTGAGTTTGGGCTTCTGGTTGCAGAATAAAAAACAAAATTCAGCTTCGTAAAGGAAGGAATTTCATTCTCGAATTTTTAATTAATACATATTTCACATACAGCCGCGCGTCCGTCGCCAAGTATGCAGGGAATGTTGTTTATTTCTCTGCGGCTGAAATACCAATAAATATCTCAAACTTGAATGCATTAGAATTTTGATTTCGACTTCCTCCCTGAACAATAAAATTAAATAATGCATGAAAAATCTGAAAATGCGGCAGCCAATCAACTATATTTTCCACTCTCCTGGGTCCAGAGAGAGAGGGAGAGAGAGGCAGAGAGAGAGCCAGCTCATTGTGTGGAACATATATCCTTTGTTGCATAACGTTTGCTTTAGTCTGGTTTAGCATTAGTTATGCAAAATGCGGCCAACACAGGTGGGGAATAAATTAATTATTGAGCCCGCTGGCTAAATGGATACCGAAAAGGTTGGGTTCTGGTACTGACTCTCTCTATCTCCCTCTCTGCATATGGTTTTAAATAGCGCGACAGCTCTGAAAACAAAAGCCAGGCCGCACTCGAGGGCCTGAAACTTAGACACAAGCCCAAAAACACTCGACAAAAATGTGTGTGGGCCAGTGTGTGTGTGTGTGTGTGTGTAAAAAACGTTACAATTGCTGACTAAAAGATGAAATTCTACATTTTTAATGCGCCTCACCTGACACGCCAGTCGCCTGTGTCAAGTCGAGGTAGGCACTTCAGCAGGACACACATATATACTACATATATATACGTACTACACACACACTTGTATCCACAAAACAATGCAGAAAAGGATCCTGTGTGGATGGGCCAGGACGGGTGGCATGCAGAAGGACTCTGCGCGGCTTGTTAATTTCAAGTGGCATGTTAACTTTCTGACATTAAGTTGGCATTTCATGTCAACTATGCAGCCGTTGTTGAGTGCCTTCCTCCTCCACCGTCTCGTCCCTTCTTCTCTCTCTCTCTATCTTCAGCTATCTCCGTGTGTGTGTGTGCGAGTGTGTGTTACATGCGGAAAACGGTGTTTAGCAAAATGCCATCATTATGTTAATTATAAATGCAACCCCGCCGCCTTGGCTCAAAGAAGGAGACGACAGCCAGCTCAGAAGAGAGGAGACGGAAACAGTACAAAACAGTATGTGTGTGTGTGTGTGTGTGTGCCTCTGCGGCAGTTACACTTCCGTTTCCGGTGCCAACGTCATCGGCTGTCGGTTGCCAGAACAAAAAAAAAAAACACAGGAGCAGCGAAAACGGAAGTGCTAAAACGCTGCGTTTTTGCGCTGATCCCGCCTCCAGCGAACTCCTCCTATTAGCACGCCCCTCTCACTTAATAGCCGGGCATTATCTCTTAAGCCCCCAGCAAATGTGTGTGCAATTATCGGGCGGTGATACCCGACTACGACCTGTGTGTGTGCGTGTGTGTGTTGGGCTAATCAAAAGCAGGGCCAACGGCTGAATCACCTACCATAAATTATGTATTCATAGATCTGGCATATATACATATATATATATACGAATATATACGATACAATATGTATTCAAATAAGATATGTATGCTTTCGATTTGCCTACGAATCTCGCAGCAGCGGCAGCGAAGTTCGGCCACATGACTTGACACTTTCAGTTGAACCCAATTAAGTTCGTGAATAAACAACATCGATGACTATAGCTATATGTATATGGAGAGGTTCTCTCCCTGTCCACCCCTTTGGAAACGCGATGCAAATTGTATTTGATTGTTGTCATGAAGCGCCAAGGGTTTCACTCAATTCTGGAATATTGCTGTCAGCGCAAAAACACACACACAATCTGTATTGGAGGTGTATTTAGGGCGACATATTTTTGTCTTTAAAGATTTAGAGAAATTTAAGCTATGTTTTTGAAGGTTTCTCGCAATTTGGAAATTTTATACTATTTTTATTTTGGAAATTGTATGTAAGTTAAGGGATTTATCAAACGAATGGTTCCTTTTTTTTACGAAAAGTTTTCAAAAATAAATCGAAGCGAAGACAGATATTTTCAAAGAAAATTCTGGCTTTAAAATACAGCTGTTTCAAAACTAAGCAACAATTTCCTCATCAGTAGGTATCCTATAGGAATTCAGCATACATATATGCCTTTTCTTCTTAACATTCTGCGTGAATACATCCTCTAGATCCATTTGTGAATTATAGTGCAACTTTAGCGGTAAGTGCATTCTCTCAATACTGCAGAGGCCCCTTGTGTGCTTTGGACGTTCTACAGTTATACAAATCTAATTCAAAACATTTAGAAACAGAAAATTATGTTAATTGTAATTTTCAGAGATTAAATACTTCTATTGTATTTTAGGGAATTTTAAAACAAATCTTATTCAAACAAAGTCTTTAAAAAACGATTCGAAGCAGACAACACCTACAATTTACATAAAACAAAAGCAAATAAATAAAAATCTCCTCTCTTTTGATTTATCCAACTAAACCAAAAACAAATTCAGTTGATAAATGAGTTAATTATGTTGTCATTGCTGAGGCGAGAAGAGGAGAGACCCCGATTGCGGCTGGGTAGATGAAAATGCTGGGCACTTCGCTTAACGCAAATTTACTGAAAACAAGGGAAACTTTTATGGGAGCAGCGTGGGGCCGGAAGCAAGGAGGAGAGCTGAAAATTATGTATACTTTCATCAGCCGATGGAAAACTTAAGTTGGCTTTCATAGTCTCCCCCCTCCCCTCTTCCGTCCGTTTCCTTCTGCCTGGAACTCATCATCCTCCCTATCCACTAGGAGGAGCAGCTGCTTAACCGCACTGACTTTTTGGCATATCTCTCTCGTAATCTGTGTCTGTCAACGCCTCGGACTCTGTCCCCTCTCTCTCTCTCGCTCTCTTTCCCTTTTTCCCGGAAAAATCCTCGCCTACTCCTCGGACTCTCTAGCCAAGCGAAATCTCATTAAAAATGTCCTTGCAGCCATGGGCATAAATCGGAAAATTAAAGCTCACAAATCGGTGGGAACTCGAGAAGAAAAGCGAGTCGTCTCGTCGATTTTAAGGCAAGAAAAACTTTACCCCAGGGCCAGTAAAGTGGCGAAGCCACGAATTTATGGGCCCTGCCTCCATGTCCGTGTCCGTGTCCATGTCCTGTGGCTACAGCACAGCCACTCACTGTGTGTTCCTGTGTTCTCCCTTCCAGAGCTCGGCATAAAAACCCATTTAAAAAGCAATTATTTTGCGTTGATTCAATATGGCGGCGTTTGATGGATGCCACCGAGCAAGCAGCGCGAGCAGGCATCAGGCATCATCAGTGGCCGAATCAGCGTTGGTGGTGGCCGGAACACCAGAGCTCCAGTAACGGGAGCCTAGGCGAAGGCCAGGTGAACGGACAGCTAACGAATTGGCCCCCACTCAGTTTGCAGCGGTTTGCCCAGTGACTGGTGTTTACATTCAGAGAAAAGTGTTTAGTGCCACAAAAGTCTCTGACATTCCATTTAAAAAAGCTAGCCTTAAAATGCTAGATTTAGCTACCACATTACAAATTGGCAGCACTAATTCTTTGGTTCTCTTTTGTGCACACAATACGTGTGGAGGCAAGACCACTGATTTAAAACTATCTTTATAATATGATAAAAGTCTATAAAACCTTCTACGTTTTTAAATATATTTAAAACTCAAATATCAGAAAATCATGAAGAAGTCATAAACTAAATTATAATACATTAAATTAGCTGCGATTCATATTTAATACCTTAAATGAAGAAGCTCTTTCCATATATTTTTACAATTACTATAAATTTCTTTTCCTGCACCCATTGCACCATTCGCAGCTTCTTGTCTTTCATCTTTATGACGGCCAGCTGCAGGATCCCTCGAGTCCTGCCACTGGAACGAACCCCCTGCTGCTGCCTCAGCAGAAATTTGCATCTGTCTGCGTCAGAGTCGCTATCTCTGGTTGTCTGTGTGTGTGTGTGTGAATATAAGGGGGAAGGGGGCTGCTCTATCAACACTTTTGCGCCTTAGTGCCTGCCATGCATAAAACACTGTGTCCTAGCTGCGTGTCCTGGCGCTGTTCTTGCTCCTGAATCTGGAGTCCAGCTGCTGACTCTGACTCTTGGTGTTGGGTTCTGGGCGCTGAGTCCTGGGCCCTGCCTATCTGCAATTTGTGCTGACAGGCAACAGGCAACATGTTGGCCCAACGCCAACTCGGTCAACAGTTCGATGACGTATGCAGACTGCAGCAGCAGCAGCAGCATTGCCGCTGCAGCCGAAAGTGTCCTGCAGTGCGCCCTGTCCGCATCCTGTCCGCATCCTGCTGTGGCATCCAGAACCAGGAAAAGTTGCCACAGCAGCAGCCACAGAATTATTACGGGTTGCCACGTAAAAAAATAGTAGCAACTGATAGGCAATTGTCGCAGTTGACCAACAAATTTAAAGAAAATAATATTGCCACGCTGGGTATTTTGTTATTTATATATATTTCTTGTGTTTTTTTTTTTGGTAAAATAAACAAGATAAGAAAAGGTAAAATGTACTTCATGAAGAAGTCTTCTGTAAAGGGAAATCCCTTGCAAAATTTTGTTATAGTGATCCTATATATTTTGTATGGGATTTCCTCTCTTAAGTATACAGTTCCCAGCGATTTCAATGAACTTAGATCTAATTTTATCAATAAACTAAATCCATAAACTTAGTTTCTTGATAATACAACGCATATAAATAATTAAGAAACTTAAATAAAATACATTTGATCTCTAAGAAATAGAAAAATAAGTATATATAGTCAGTTCCTAGGCCACTTTGTTTCTTTTCTTTCCCAATTAACGCCACATTACTTAGACCATCCTTCGTTGACTTTGACAACCTTTTTTGGTTGCTGTAAGTACCATTTGCTGTCGTTGTCCCTTTTAATGCTCCTTCCCCTCAGTGCCCCCCTCTCAATACATCACTCTGGCAATTTGTGTTTTTCCCCCAAGTTGTTCTCTGTCGATAACAATGGATCATCTCGAAACCTGCAGCCATAATCTCTACAGCACTTCCTCGGTCCCATAATCTTTCATTAGGACCCCTGTACTTTACACTCCAGTTCACACAGCAGCAGGAGCGGGAGCGGGAGTGGGAGCAGGAGCAGCAGCATCCTTCTAACCCATTTGTGTTGGCCGAACATATTTCAATTTCCTTGGGCCGACCGGCCTTCGCCAGCTCCTCCCCTCACGCTTCCTGCCAATTTATTGCCCCTTCATTGTTTTTCCTGCCTGTGTGTGTGTGCCTGCGACACAAAATCCCGAAATGTCTGAAAAACATTTAGGCCGCATTTCATTTCATTACGTTTTTATCTTTTTTCGGCTACTAATTTCATTTTGTGCATAGCCTTCTATTTTCTTCCCTGAGTCCTTCTTTCCCTTTCCCCGTGCTGAAGCTTAATTAATTCCCCCGAAAAAATATTTATAACTTTGTGTCCTTGCACACACAAACTGAAACATATTTTAATTTGTATTTCTTGGAGAGAGCGGGAGAGTATCTTGTGTGTGTGTGTGGATGAAAATCTAAGAAATTTATGCATGACTGCAACAGGGTCAAGTTGCAGAAGCCTTTAGCCTTTAATGCCAGGCAGCTGCTGGGGAAAATGCTAGGGTAAAGCAGGGGGGAAAACAAACCCAGAGGAAACTCTTAGCCCTTTTCGGGAAGAGGGTGTGTGGATCCAACTCCCCAGATAAGCAGATTTATGAGCTAAACAACGAAACTCAAATAACTGGAGACACAATTCGGTTTTCGGTTTTTCGGTTCTCCGTTCTCCAGCCTTGGCTTGGGTATTGGTTTGGTTTGGTTTGGAGAAGCGCCCGGAAGCGTGAAAAGCCAGATAAAAGCACAGACACACACACACCCAGCAATACTCCAGCGGCAAAGATTTATGAGCGGCCAGGACATGGACACAAGGATGCGTGGTGTGGCAACGATGATGGGCAACAGAATGTCACAGGAAGTGCGAAGCGAGCAACTATTGACATGTCCACCAGGGCCCAACCCTCCGCCTCACACTCCCCCTCTCTCTCTCTTTATATATATATATATATGAGTGCGCTGCCCCGATATCGGGGGTAACTGCAGACGTGCGTATAATTTTACGTTGCGGTTTGGGGGCAGAAAGAAAAAAAAATTAACCAGGAGCCAGGAGGTAGACACAGACCCGTTACCGCTCCCAGGTAGGAGGTGTCAATTTCGTTTTCATTAAGTTGCTTCTGCTTGACTTGCTACTGGCCAGGAGGGGTTCTCTTAATTTGCGTCACTTTGCTTGGACGGCGGTCTCAAATTTCAACAAAAAAAAAAAAAAAACAAAATATATATATATATATAAAATACTAAAAAAAAAAGAAAGTAAAGTAAGGTAAAGAAGGGGAAACGACTGGAAAGCGGCTGCTCGTTTGTAAAACAAGAAGTAAGCGCAGAAGCCCTACCTGCGTCTCGTCTTCATTTTTGCATTAATTAATACTTATTACAAAAAAAAAGATAAAAAGCGAAAATAAGTACGTCTGAAAAAAAAGGACAAGGGGGCGAAAAAGGAGCAAACTTGGCCCCAAAAGGCCAGCCAGATTCCTTGCCTTGGGTTTTCGGGGTCCCTCCCGTTCGCCGGGGGCTTAGGGGGCTAGGTAAAATTTTAATCACTTCCTTCAGCGGCAACATTTTTGGTCTCATTTTGTTGCTGTTTCTTAATTTTGTTCAGTTGGTTTTTGGGTTTTTTTTTTTGCCCAGTTGGTTTTCAGTTGGTAATTTGAGTCTGTTAACGTTTTTTTTTTTTTGTGTTTTTTTGTGTCTTTGGTCAGCTTTCGGTGTGGCAGGGAATTTTCTTTGTGGCTGCGCCTAACCCCTAGCCAAGGGACTTAATTAAAACTAATTCCATTTAAATATTATAGGGTAGATTTTGTGCCAGCGACAAACGATTTTCACTTCCTTTTTGTTTAATTGAATTTTTAGCCAAGTCTTTGTCTCTCACGCAAATCTACAAAAGATGCTTAAGCAGGAGGCAAAGGCGAGCGAGAAGGAGGTCTGACTTTTGGGCTTAGAATCCTTTTTGTTGGTTTTGTTTGTGGCCAGTTTGGCTTTAAACAAAAGCCAAGGGCTTAAGGCAAAACGAGGGTAGTTAAATGAGAAGTTTAGCCGCCTGTTTGCCTGGACTAATTTCCCAGGAATTTATTTATAATTAATAACTCTCTATTAAACTAACTTAGAAAGCATTAAATATATATCTAAAAGAGTCATTAACATATATTACATTTATATTATAAATATTTATATTTATTCTTTCATTCCATAACGAAAAAAAGTTAATAGAGACATTATAAGTTGGTGGATTCTCTTACCTTTCTCAGTCATAGCTTTGTTTTGACAATTAGCATATAATTATTTTAAATATAACAAGAACATTATGAATGCAAATTCATCAAAACACACATTAAAATATAAAGAGAATTCTATACTAAATTGAACAAAAAACCAACATGGCTGGGTATAATAGAACATGATAATAAAAAAAAAATACCGTAAATGCAGTAATCAACTAGAAAATGTTTGACAATTGATGCCTGATTGCAGACAGACAGACGGAAAAATCAGCAAACAAATTTGCATATATATCTGCATGTATATATACAGTATAGTAGTTATATCCCCTAATTGGCAGCCTGACAGCCATCGGGTTGGAGGAGTTGTGGTGTATAATTTCAAATTGATTGCTGCCATATGCCAATAAGGCCAATGGCCATGGCCAGGCCATGGGAAAAGCGGGTGAAAATTGTGTAATTTATGAAGAGATTCGGACCACACTTAATTAACATGAAGCCGGGAATTGGAATCGTTCCTCCGTGCTCCCTATCGTAGCCCGGAGGCTAATTTGGTCCAAAATATACGGCCGTGCGAGCAGATGGCCGAGTGCAATCTAATATTAATGCTTTGCCTGGCCGCCTGCATTTATTGGCATATAAATCACTTGGCAAATCACAGCTCACACACACACAGAAACACACACAATAGCACAATATTGGCCCAGAGAGAGAGAGAGACAGCTAACTGGGCTGCGTTGGGGGACTAAAACCATCTTAGACGGAGGCTTAACCAAAGGCACTTACCCATCAGGAAGAGTCCTACTCCTTGTCCTCGCCTTTGTGTCACATCACATCCTTTTCTGCTGCTCGCTGCATTTCTTTGTTTTTTTTCTTTTTCGTGACTTTCTTTCATGCCAATTAATGCGACGCACTCTTCAAATATTAGCAGACATTATGTGACTGCACTAAGCCCTCGGCTGCCTTGGGTCCTTAAAGCATTTCCGCCAGAGCAGCAGCAGGAGCAGGAGCCAGGATCTGTTTGCACAATGAGCACACAAATGACTTGCAGCACTTCAGCCTGGCTTTTTGTTCTTTAATCGGGGGCATTATTATGATGCCTCCACTTCGACGAGTTCTCCTTCTCCTTCTCGTCCTCGTCCTCGTCCTCCTCCTCCTTGGAGCTTGGAGCTCAAGTGGCGGGGATTACGTGTTGACGTTGAATGCGCCGCTGATTCATTTTCCGCCGGATTCATTCACTGCTCACCGCCTCCAGCTCCTCACCGCCACATGATGTGGCCCCAGGCTGAGCTGCTCCTGTGCGCTGGCCTTTCCTTCTGTGGCAGCTTTCCATCTGTGGTTAATTTTTGTTGGGTTTTGTTCTGGCTTCCTGGGGGAGCACCACTCACACTGACCACTTGGCAGCAACTGAGCTCTGCGCCGGCTGTGCCGCCGTATTTCAATGAAAAGTGTCACCAAGCTTCGCTTGATCTAGGAGCTTTTCAGTCGACCCCCTCGAGAGCTTTTTTAGGAGACTCGGGGAGCGAGAGTATAAGAGATTGGTGCGCAGGCGCATCCTTAATTGCTGCTCGGCTGGGCCGAAGCCCAAACTTGGTTTTATCTTCGGCTGAGGTGAGGGTTCGGGTTCGGCATATTTCGTGTTCGTATTTGCTCGTGTTTGCTTCGGCATTTGGCCTCACATATGAAAATTAAAAGCGCTTAACCACAATTAACAATTGGTCACCCCCAACCTATACGCCATATACCGCCATCCCAAACTATGCCATATTTTTTGTTCTGTTGCTGTTTGGCTTTTGGTGTTGGCAAACAAATTTACCGGACATAGCATTAATCAAGACAGTTGTGACACTAAAACTGCCCAGCAATTAATCAACAGAGCGGCTCAGGAGGAACCACTAGAAAGGAGGGGAAAAAAAAAATAAGGAAAGAAACTTCTGGCGGCGCCTGCATTAACTGATTGTTGTTGGTCTGGGCCAAGAAACTTGTCAGTTTGAATAAAAGTTCCGGACAGTGGCCAGCCAGCCAGCTAGCTAGCTGTATCGAATCAAATCAAAGTTTGATTTGACAGCCAGACAAACAGACCTAAAGGATACCACTACGGTCCCCGGAATTGATGTGGTTTTTCGCCTCTTTTCTCCCTCCCCCCCCCCAAAAACAACTTCAACTTCAAGTGGAAACTTTTGGCCAGAGAACCCAAAGAGAACCAGAGGCCAGTGCAGCGCATCTTTGGCATATTTTACCCCAGAGCCAGAGGCAGAGCCAAAGCCATGGCCAAAGCCAATATCAATTTATCAATTAATGCGGCTAATGAGCAGGCGAACTGTGACTGGTTGCTGTGTCACTTAATGCAAGGCTCCCCCTCTATGGACACTATATGTATTGCAAAATTAATTAGGATTCGCTCATCATCAACTCTGACACATAGCACCATAAATATCCTGCTCTCCCATATACATATATATATACTTATATGTTATACATATATAATAATGTAGTACATGGCGTATATTGTCTGTCTCGGCGACGCGGCGGCGGCGACGGCGACGACGGCGGCTATATAAACGTAACGAGATTTCACCGCACAGCAAATTGTTGTTGGGCTTTAATTGACAATCAAAGCAAGTAATCAAATTTGCTGCCTGACATTTTTCATTAGAATTATTATGTAGTTACACTGAGTATAACCCAGTTGCGATTGCACATCCCATCCCCCGCAAAAGGCGGTATATCAACAACATTATATCGCGCCCACATCAAAGGCGTAAAATTGTGTGGACAAGAGACCTTTAATCAAGATATGACGAGGACTCGCAGAGTTCCTAGGAAGCTCTAGGAAAAGCGGGGGAAAAACTAAGAGGGAAAGCTGGCAAAAAAAAGAGGTTGAAGGAAGTTTTCTAAAGCGGATATGCCGAAGGAGATACCCATTTAATAAACATTCGTTTCATTTTAAGTAACAAAAATTACTTAGAGAATTTCTCAGCTTATTTTAAAAGTTGTTTTGTTAAAAATAGGATTATATAAGTCATTATTAAGAATATTTTTTATACCAAAATATTTCCAAGGTGTAAACTTTATATACTATAAAGATTTTCCAGAGGTTTGTTTCCTGTCTAAAAAAAATTGCACTTTATTATATTGATTAACTCAAAATTAACTCGAAATGAGGAAGATCATGCTGAAATTGTAGTCGAAAGAATTCCCCAGGATTACATAGCATTAGGGCTTATTTTGATTTGTTTTTTTTTTCTCTTTATTTTCCTTATTTTTTTCGCCTTTTCTATTTCTATTTCTTTTTCGGTTCGATTTGATTCTGGCGCTTGTCATTTAATATCCGCAATTAAAGTGGTCATCAATCAAAATGAACAGAAATGGGCGGCAAGAAACCTAAATGAATTAAAAGTAAACGAAAGAACAAAGCAAAGGATGAATGCACAACAATAAATAGAAGGAGGAGGTGCAGGGCAGAGGAGAAGAGAGGGGCCATAGCGGAACCGAGGAGAAAGATNGGGGGGGGGGGGGGGTAGCAGCGCAGCAAATGAACGGGAAACGAAACGGAGCGACAGAAAAGGAAACCAAAAAAGGAGCAGCGCCAACCGAAGGATGAAACCCAACACAAACAGCCAAAGCTTACACACACACACACACACACACATACTCTGAGACGCTATAACAATGACCGTTATCGTTGTCCAGTCCAAAACACTGAGAGAAAACTACAACTGCTAGAGGTTAATTAAAATGAGGAATAACCGCGGACAGTATCTCGGAATCCACAAAAGTATATCTGCCCTAAAAAGTTTAAGTATATTCTTGAAATATTTTAATCCTTTATTTCTATTGCTTTTTTACCTTATATGCTAGAACATGTTGGGAATTTTAACATGAAAGAACCTTATTTTATCTGCCTGCATTTGGAATTAAATAAAGTAAAAAACTATACATAAATTATATAACATTTTTACCATAAAAATAATAATGTGAATATATAGAAAATTAATATAATATTATATGAAATATTAATTATAATATAACAAATTAATATATGGGCATATCCCAGAAAAGGTCTACCGCGACCAAAAAATTGAAACGCAAACTAGTCTCTCAG
>JAEIIU010043184.1:0-14582 GCA_018874675.1 Drosophila baimaii
AAGCTACAATTAAGGACAAGAACGATTTAATAAAATCACTTAATAATTCGATCGACTTGATGAACCAGAACAAAGATTTAATGATTAAACAGTTTCAAGATCAAATCACTGAATTACAAAATGCTCTCGATCTGAGCAGGATTCGAACTTCAAGCAAAGACGACGCAGATTCAGCCGAGACAGCAGAATTGGATAGAAAAACATCTGGAATATCAATATGGCCAACAATCAAGTAACATCAGAAATGGCTGACGATTCGGAAAGAATAAAGAGTACAGATGCTCCATTCGTTCTACTAAACCATTCAAAAGTGCCAAATATTAAACATATTAAAGTCGGAACAGAGAACAAGCTGGCAATAACTGAGACCATCTGTTCAAATATGAACACGGTTATATACACATATATATCTATACGTGTATATATATATATATGTATATTTATTTTCTGTATCCTTTTCAAATAGCAGCAATCCTGTCGCCACTTGAACCTAACACAACTAGGTACCTACCTACACTTGTAATGTGACCTCCTGCGAGAGTTCTAAGTATGTTTAAAGATAAGTGCGATTAGAATGTTTTCCACGATCAGGGAAATGCCGATCCGTGGGTCTAGAGATAAGGATATTTGTAAATTTCATGTTAGCTACCTAAGCTCGGACTTTACGAAATAAAAATCAGTTTGAAAAATCAACTCAACCGTGTGACGCTCGTTTTATTTACAGCCTCTCTAACACCATCCCTTCCATTGGTCCCGATTGGATTGTAATTGTAAGTGTTGATTTCGAAAGAAACTTGGTATCATGTTTTGGTAAACTAGGCGGATAATTTGCATATCTTAAACCACTTTTTTCTTACTTTATTAGTAGTGGGTGAAAAACATCGATAGTCGCCATAAACCATCGATGTTTCCAAACATTATAAAAACATCGATGCATCGATGTTTCTCCACCTCTAGTTCCTGGTATTGCCTATTTCTACAGTGTTTTTAACTCTTCCAGAGAATTGGAGAGCAATGGAGATTACTAACTAAAAACAACGGAATAAAGTTTAATTTGTGTTTAATAATAACTGATAACCGCGCAGTTATTGGTTTTATGTGATTATTGGATTTTTTTAGGACTTAAGGTGTGAGTTGGGCGCCGGCCACACTAACTCTTTGAACTCCTTGCCCAGTTCATAAAACTAATTCGCTTTGCAGTATTCACAGTACGATCGGACTTCTTTGCGGTATTTACATTCACACATACATACATAAATAAATTCCTAGGACGGAACCATGAAAACCGCTATACTGGATGATCCATGTGGATCTACGGCCTCAACATCGGAGTATTCTCTGGTATGTTGAAACCAAAACATTTGTTTTTCTTGCCAGACGTCTGTATACTCTCCAGGGTATTATAATTTGCAGCTTTAGTTAGGTGGTCTCTCCTTGCTATGTATGTACATAGATGTACATACTATTCATCAACAACCTCAGACGACTCGGTCTAGTCGTGCCCGTCTGCCTGTTACCTGCCTGTACGAAAAGAGTATTAAGACGTCGGCTTGCCTTCTTTCCCTTTCTTGTAATAATAAGGAAATGTTTTATTTTAGCTCAGCACCGAATCGCCTGATGGCGAAACTATGGGGGACAACATTATAAATCAAGAACGTATAATCCGTGATTTTGAGGGAAAATTAACAGAAGCTGAAAAACATATACTGAATCAGAACGAGAAGATCCAGCTATATGAAGCTACAATTAAGGACAAGAACTCTTTAATCGACTTGATGAACCAGAACAAAGATTTAATGGTTAAACAGTTCCAAGATCAAATCACTGAATTACAAAATGCTCTCGATCTGAGCAAGATTCGAACTTCAAGCGAAGACGACGCAAATTCAGCCGAGTCAGCTGAATTGGATAGAAAAACAACTGAGTATGCTGATTTCCAGACGCTGCAGAAAGAGTTCGACAAAAGCCAGTCTCAAATTGCATTGCTTACGAATAATATATCGCAATTGAAGGCAGAAATTGTTGAGTTAAAATCAAAGAATATCAATATGGCCAACAATCAAGCAAAAACAGAAATGGGTGACGATTTGGAAAGAATAAAGAGCACAGATACTTCATTCGTTCTACTAAACCACACAAAAGTGCCAAATATTAAAGAAATTAAAGTAGGAACAGAGAACAAGCTGGCAATAACTGAGACCATTCCATCCATTGGTCCCGGTTGGATAGTAATTCTTCGTCGATTCGATGGAAGTGTTGATTTCAAAAGACACTTGGCATCAGGTTTTGGTGAACTTAGCGGAGAATTTTGGATTGGTCTTGAAACTTTAGACAAACTGACCTCGAGTCGCAGGCACGAATTGTACATTGAGCTCGTGGACTTTGATGATGTGACAGCTTACGCCAGATATGATAACTTTGTTGTTGGCAGCGGTTTTGATGATTATCCCCTGCAGTCTTTAGGTGCTTACTCGGGAAACGCAGGCGACGCTTTAAGGAGTCATAAGGGTGGCAATATGAAAAATTGTTCCGGGTTTTATAACTGGTGGTCCCCAAAAAATTATCAATGGTGAGCATGTGTTTTTGAAACTAATAAACAAAAGTTAAAATATTGTAATATTTATTTTCATATATTTTCAGTAACTTGACTGGCCCATATACTAAATCGAGGAAAGCGTGTGAATCTAATGAGGGCATGTATTGGGGAAAGTGGTATTTGGATCAAAAATATCCTCTGAAGGCCTGCAAAATGCTGATAAGACCCCATTGTTAAAATATTACACACATTTAATGAAATAAGTTCTTACTTTCTAATAAAGTTTTTCCAATAAAATATCAAGTTCAATTCAAGCTTAATATTATTTTGTTTTAGGCTTTTATATTTTTTTTCAAACGAGAATCTATGTTTACAGGCAGTCAATCAATCAAAAGAACCTAATATCTAAAGATGTTCCGTCCGTTAGTCCTGAGTCGTTTTGATTGGGAGAATGGCTTTGGATATATAAACGATTTTCGCTCAAGATGTGTAAATTAAAAATGTGCTACAAACTTGATCTTCATACAGCTTTCGTTACCAATTCCTTTGAGAAATTAAGTTATTGACTCCAAAGGTATTTTAATGTCGATAATGAATAGAAATTTGCCGGCAACCCTGCTGCTATCTTTCTCGACTGACTTCCAGCGATTAGTTATCAGTCGGTGACTGAGTCCAAGCATCTAGGTAGTACTGGTAGGCACTGCTTTCTATACATCTCGATGGTTTTGTCTATATAAAATATGCACTTTTCTCAGCTTACCGCACAGAGGAAAGTCAAGAACTTGAATTTGCCGGCAAACGGCACTGTATTGGGCATATCGAGGGTGTGAAAAATGTAAACGCCATAGTTGAATTGGAGAACGGCCGTTAAGTGGAGCACCAATTGCACCGCCTTGTTGAAGCCCGGCGATGTGGTACCCTTGCTCCTCGATTTCGTCTTGGGCTTGGCCATGTTAAACCTCCTAGTGCCAGATATGTACTGATTACGCTATAGCCAGAGTCCAGTCACTAGCAGGCAGTCGTACGTGTATTCCTCTCGTTATGTGTTTGGATACAGTGCTTACTAGCTAAGAGGAAGTGCTAGCTATAATGGTATTATATTCTTCTAAGAAGATCGTTTAAGTCTCTAAAATATAAAGCTAAATACTCCGATAGTTTTATGTAAAGTTTACCATCTTGCAGAATGCGAACTCAAATGCTATATTATTTTATATTTGCTATTAATCTAGAGAAAAACCTTTAACATCGGGGGTCCACTGTATGTACTTGGCCTGCGCTTCAAAGCTGATAAGGTGCGCGCTTATCGGTCGGACTCTCAATCGCCGTGGTACAAAGTATTGCCACTCGAGAATGAATTGACAGAAGCTAACAGGGAAAAAAGTCTGGAAATGGGCGCATAATCCGCATCGGAACTTGTCCCGCCCCCTCTGCGGGGTTCGCCCCCCCTCTTTTGGAGCCCAGTACGGGCTATGAATAGATGCGGATACAACACAGCAGCGGCATATTTATGAGCCGAGACAATGGCTCGAAATATGCTCGCAGCTAATGGCAACTATCGATTCCCGACTACCACGTTTCCACCTCACCCCCCTCCCCAAGTGAAGGTCAAGGAGCAAGGCCAGCGCCAACGCGACAAAAGACGACGTCATCAAGGGCCCCTAACTAACTGTATTATCTGGTATCACTATATCAAGGTGCTCTTCTACCTTTTGTGCTGCACGCCATGTATCGATTGTGTGTCGTTGGTAATTGATTTCCCGCTATGTAATGTCCAAAAATAATCCAATATTAAGGTAATAGGGAATTCAACGGTAGCCTTTGGTAGACTATTGGTTAAATAATAGACGTATATATATATATAGAAATAGATTTTAAATTATAAAGACATTTTTAAAAGAGTGTAACTTCATTGCTTTGTAACTCTAACTCTACTACATCGACGGCATTTTCCTATGATTTTGGAATTACGATTTTAATTTCACAACTTTTCAAAATTTAAAAAGGGGTATATAAGTTTACAATAATTTAAAAAAAAAGTAAGAAAAACTAACTTCAGTCGGAGCCGAAGTTGATATACCCTTGCAGATAATTTGTTACTTATTATAAATGATTTTCATAAAATATAACATGTATGTATAATGTAAAATGTATGCAAAATGTAAAATTCATATGTAAAATATACATTTTGGGCAGATATTTCCTATGGCAGCTATATGATATATTAGTCCGATTTTATTGAAATGTCTAGGAGGTGGCTATAATTATATTATAAAAGCATAAATAACGTTTTATTCGAATATCTTGAAAAATAGCGAAAATATGCAAATTTTTCCTTTTCGTTTCTATGGCAGCTATAGGATATAGTAGTCCGATTTTTATAAAACTAAAACCGAAATTCYAGAATAATCTAAAATCACCGTATCTTAAATTTAATGAAAAAATATTGAAAATTGGCAAAGTTATAATTTTTTTCTTAAAATTTTCCGACCGTTCCTATGGCAGCTATATGATATAGTTGTCCGATCCGGGCCGTTCCGACATATATAGTAGTGAGAGTATATAGAAGACTGTATGGAAAGCTTCATTCAAAAAGCTTTAAAATTGAGAGACTGGTTAGCTTAGAAACGGACAGACGGACAGACGGACGGACGGACATGGCTAGATCGACTTGGCTGTTAATGCTGATCAAGAACATATATACTTTATAGGGTCGGAAATGACTCCTTCATTGCGTTGCTAACTTCTGACTAAAATTATAATACCCTGCAAGGGTATACAAATAATAAACAAACTTTTGATATAATAAACAAAATTTCCAGATTTGCAGATTAATTGATTAATTGATTTCAAGACTTATGCAGGTTTCTATAATATTTATTGATGTTAAATAAATACTTTCTTTATTCAATGGTCTCAATTTCGCCATCGCTATCAATGCCCCCGGACTCTAGATTTATTTCTGTGAGCTCCTGGTCATCCTCTAGGACACTTGGCGCGCCCAGGTCACCGGTCTCCATTCGAGGGGCACCCACGATATCCTTTGGTTGCTCCTCCATCTCTCCGGCAGCTTCTTCCATGGCTGCTGCCTGCTCGAACATGGGATTATCGAAGGCCCGCTCCCTCACTTCCCCGCTCTCCGGGTCATAGGCCATGATACCCAAGCGATCCAGACCAGAAGAACCTCCTTCTTGGGAGCCGCCACCACCACCAGGTGCTGTGTTCTCGAAGCGATTAAATAGCAGATTCCTGCGCAAACGCACTGCCAAGTGGCGCCACCTCCAGCGCCTGGGATCGTGGATCCAGTGGGGAATCCGATTCAGGTAGGGATTCTCCGGCATATAGTGGGCCAAGATGATCACCGAGACCAGGCCCACGAGAGCCATGCAGAAGAGTATCAGGAGAATCGAGGAAAAGCTCACGTTCGGATTGTAGGGGCGTCCGGAAACCTTCAGGGTGGTGCCGACCATATTCTTTTCCTTCATCAGAAGCTCCAGGAACTCCATACTCCGCTCGCTGTAGCCATGACGATCCGTGACCACGGCCTGGAGGTGGTTTCCAAACTGCTGAGAGCCCACAAACTCCACGTGCAACTGGATCTGATCCCCCAGATCCTGCTTGGTGATGAGCTCGTTTATCTGGGCCGTGACCTGCTTCCTATCCCGTTCCGAGCAGTGACTGATGGGCGTGGAGGTTACGGCTCCGCATATGAGGCAACAGGAGCCAAGGGGACGCACCGGAGAGAGGCAATGCGGGGTTTCACACTGCTCCTGGACATTGTGGCAAACGGGCTCCAGGAGACGGTCGAAGTCTTTGTGGCAGCCGCACAGTTCGCCTCTATAGTACTCGACCTGGACGTCCTGCGCATTGTGGAATAGGAACTTCCCCAAATCCCTGGTTAGCAGTTGCTCCAAATATACCTTCGATACCGATGAGCCAGCCAGTATGAGTTGCCCCACTCGCAGGTACTCTACATTCTCCAGGTCAAAGGCCAACGGACCGTGGCCCTTGATTATGACTTGCTCATTGTCGCACGGAATCCTCTCGAGCTCTGGCACGGATGCAGAAAATTCCTTTGCCTTATCCGTGTTCCAGGTGCCAGGATCAAACCATTTCCTCGACTCGGGTTTCTTCAGGTGAGCCTCCTTCCCGTGCTCGCTCTCACACCCGGATTTCTCCGTGGAACCAAACGTTATGGTAGATTCTTCGGCCAGAAGTATCGCCCCGTTTCGGGGGAAGACCAAGCCTTCAATGGATATTTTTTCAGGCAAAGGCAGCAGCGCTGAGTAGTCTGAGGGAAAAACCACCAAATCCCGGTGGCACGGCATGTAGTCGTCTATCCAGGAGGAGGGATTATTGAAGTCCAGGCCGCCGGAGTACCATTTGGTGGCCACAGCCATTTTCATGGAGCTAAGTAAAGCGATCAGCAGCCCCTTAATTGGGAGCAACCACATTATGATGGTCTGAACTTAGTGAACTCCCAACTGTATTTGTGAGTTGTCCGAGCATTTTTCTCGCTGCCTCATATTTTGGGGGCGTTGGGCCATACTCTCTGTGGAATTTGCCAGACTACATTCTAGATAATAATCCATATTCGAGACCTTTCAGTGAGTTAAAAACAAAGCGAAACAGTGGATGGGACAGGCAGATGAAAATAAATAGATATACATATATACATATATAGAAATACTGATATAAGTCAGAGCTCGAACATGGAGCTCAATCTACATTCTCTTTTGGCTCTGCTCTTTTGCTAATCTCTCTCAGAGTGCAGCCAAAAAACTCTCTCTTTGGCTACGTATTGGAACTTATTAGCTGGCTTGTACATTGCAGACAAAGCGTATACAGGGCAAGCAAGAGCTAGGGCACACACATAGATCCATATATTTATTTAAAGCTTGATATGAAAGCCTCCATTAAATAATTTATATTACCCATTTGTTGAATAGTTTCTATATAGAGTAAGAACGCGTTGGATTCCTAGAACTAAGCATCACGCTTTCCATAAATTTTGTTTTAAAAATATCGCACTAATAAATGCTCACAATCGAACAGATTAGACACTGCCCAAGCCAACAAACATTCGTACATACATATGTACAACATATGAGGAATCTATGTACTGGCCACATTTCTACTATGGATACTATGTACTATATACACAGATCTCGTCTAGAACATACGCAGAATTCTCTTTCCTTGCTTTAACAATGCAATTGTTTGTCGGAAAATAGTTGAAGTTTATTTTTTTATTTTGATTGTGCTGATATAAACAATTTTCCCGCCCATCCGATGCTTGACGGAAGCCATTGGAATGCCCAAAAAAGAACAAACTGGGAGGAAAAGAGAAAAGCTGGCAACAAAAACAATTGAAAACCGGATGGTAATGGCACCGAAAAATACTCGCGGGACTACATAAAAGCCCAATTCGCCAAAAGAAAAAAATGAAAGACGGGGCGGCGAGTGCAGATCTCTGTAGATAGCACTTTATGCTCACCAGATCAAAGTACATTAATCAAGGCCACACAAGGTCGTGAAACAACAAACTAAAATCTTTGCACATTAATGGAAACTTTGAAGTACACGGAATTATGTTCAAAACGTGTGCAGGAATATTGTCAATTTTTCCTCCTTTCATGGGTAATTTTCTACAACAATAAATAATTAAAAACAGTGTTATTTTAAAAGAAAATATATGTTTTGGCTTTTCTCTCGTATATTTATTATAATGGCATTCGATTTATTAAGCCATTAAAGCCTCAAGTACAACGAGAGAATATTAAAATAAAATGTATGCCTTTCCTTGTGGGTCACACAGCTCGTTTAAATTTTAACATTTTTTAATGGCTTACATTCTATTTATAGTGACAAAAGCTTAAGGTTGTACTCTTTGTCTCGAAGTAGGTCAGGTTGTTAAAATATATATATATATATACCAATTTTATTTATTATATTTCAGCCTCCAGCTTACACTTGTGGAACATTTTCCCGCTCTGGCAAAATGCAAATTTTCCCATATTTATTTAACATATTTAAATTTTAACATTTTTTAATGGCTTCCACTGACAAAAGCTTAAGGTTGTACTCTTTGTCTCGAAGTAGGTCAGGTTGTTAAAATATATACCAATTTTATTTATTATATTTCACCGTGCAGCTTACACTTGTGGAACATTTTTCCGCCCTGGCAAAATGCAAATTTTCCCATATTTATTTACCCATCGAAAACTGGAAATTCCCCGTTCCCATGATGACAACCACTTTAAGATATTTGCTTGTGTTTTCCTTGGCTTTCAACTGTTGCCAAGTAGCTGCTAGAAAATAGATGCTGTAGCTGATCGATCGATCGATCGATTTCCTAAACAATTCCAACGATATGTAAATGCGTGTTGACGCCGGCCAACTGCCCCGTATGGCATATTTTCATTGGCGCCCCAAAGATAATCTGGCATTCGTCAGTTCCATAAATTTTGGCAACAAAAGAATCCAAAAAACCGCAAACATCTGAGCAAATAAATACGAGTGGCCACAAAAAGATGGAGAAAGCAAGAGATGCAGGAAAACTGCATCCAGCATGGAGGAGGTGGAAAGTCGGCGCATCTACCAGATACCGTGTAACTCACAGTTGTTGACCCCGCTCGCAGTGCGATAAAAAAAGCATGGCCAAGCCAACGAGCAGAGAAACAAATAAACAAACATATGGCAGGCATAAATGCGAATGGCGAACAACCCAAACCAACCAGGCATAATAATAAGAATAATCATTTTTCTTTTGCTCAATTTCGGTCACTCGACACTTGAAATACCCAAAGCGGCGGCCGCATTTCCGTCGTGCTTTCTTAATTCTCCATAATTCACGGCATATATATCTTTTGGCAGAATCATAAATTACTCGTCGATTCGTACTCACCAGCGACCAGTAGGAGAGGAACTTGATTTTCTGGGGCAGCGACTCCGGCACAAGGCGACGATTAAGGCTGGTCTTTAGCTTATAGCTACGCTGGATCTCAAAGGAGCTGTAGTACAGTCCATAGGCGAACTGGCCCAGGGCGCACAGGTGTATGATTGTCACAAAGACACGCGACTTGTACAGCTCCACCTTGGTCATCTTGGGGCTTTCCTTTCACAACAAGAAGTGTAGTCCTGCACGAACCAAAAACACAAAAATAGCCAACGGAAGGGAACTTTAAAGCTACACCGGAGAGAGAACCTGCTACAAATATCCCCATAAAAATGTTCCGTTTAAGGGGTTTTTAATAGAACTTCAATTGTTAATTTAAATTTATTTAAGACTTTTACTTTACATATCAAAATTAACACTATACTGTTTATGTAAAGAACTCAAAAACTCCATGGGAGTGAAGGACTAACATTGCAAGGCATGGGTAATTATGAAAACTATAATTAATAGCGTAACCCTGCCATGACATAATTAATTCAATTATATTTGCCTTGAACTGAACTTTAAATTAAAAAGTTTCTCAATTTTTCTCTCTGCAGTGCAGTAGGTTCATCTAATGAGTACACAAAAAAAAAAATGACGCGTCGCCAAGGTGTTTTTTTTTTTTGCCTCTTGAGCCAAGAAGACACCTCCACAAAGCGCGCACAAATTTAAATCAATATTTGCGTCACCGACATAAATATTTAAGCCCTCCCAAAAAAAACTAACTAAGGCTGGAATTCCAGAAAATCGGCCGGACTGCTCCCCGTGGCTATATTCTATATGCTAGTGTTTATAATTGGGTTATGTTCATAATTTGATGGTTTCTTATGGCCCACATAATGGCAGGCATTTGTTGATTGTTTCACATTTGGACATTTGATTTGTGTGGTGCACACACCACACACACCACACGCCACACACTCTCTAAACAAATCACCAGCACACGCACGCAATATGTATTTCTCCTGATTTCTGGCTTTACTCGAGGGTATTGCTCGATGCTTCGATTCTTCTGCCTTGCCCGACGCTCGCGCGTGCCACAACTGAGCGTATGGAAAACTGGAGTCGCACTGGATGTTGCCCATACGCCGTGTTGCCTCCTGTGCTCTTTTTCAATTGTACTTGTGCTGTTGCTTCTGCCTTCCTCCTGCTGCTGCTTTCGGCTTCGGTTCTTGCGGTGTCGCTTTCGGTTGTTCTCTGTTGTTTCGCTTCAGGTGCGTGCTGCGCATGTCCGGATTCCGGATTTCGCATTCCTGTCGCCGGATCCGGGAGTGCGTTAATGGATGGGCCAATTCACCTGAATGAATCACACACACAAACACACAAACACACACTGGAACCCATTGAGTTGTTCTTGTTCTTGTTTTAAGTGAATAAAGAGATTATAAGCTTGCAGTCATCATCATCGCAGCCAAGAAGATAACTTTGCGGAGCCGATAAGCATCTTGTTTTATTTTTAGGGAGTACTGCGTCAAAGCAAAAGATAACAAAATAAGTAAATGAATGCAAAACACAAGAGAGAGTATTTTTATATAGATAACACGCTTGTGTATTATCGTTTTGAAGTATTTCTGTAGCATTTGCAACTATTATATTAATGCGACCTTTAGTTTGTGGTCTTAATATATAAAGATTTCCATTTTCAATTGAAACTGCACTTAAAGAATTTAATAAAAAAGGATATAAAATATAATTACTATAATTTATAAAGAAAATCAACTATAAAGCAATTGACTAAAAAGAAATCTTTTAACAAGGACTTCAAAAGTAGGCAATACATTAATTTTTGGACAAATGAAGAGTTCTAACAATTTGTAGCATACTTTTGGGCAGCTCCCACAGCTATCACGTATCTTCCTTCTCTGTCGTACAATTAAATTTAAAATAAATAAATTATTATTTCCCCAACTTGCTGAACCTATTAAAATACCCTTTCAAAAAATCGTTCGTTTCCCGCCTCAAGTTCCGCGAAATCCCCGAAGCTTTGGGGAAAGCAGACATCCGGCCACTGGTCACACTCGCCCAAGTGTTATTCCTGGTGTTTTCTTTCAAATTCGAAGTAAAGTCATGTCGTAACCCGAAGCTGTGCAGCACACACACACACGTCTGTCAGGCATCCCAAAATTCCCAGTCCAGGCAGTTCCGGCTGAAATCTCCAGACTCAACCAAACAAATAGCCAGCAATGTCCACGGCCTCAAAGATGACTTTGGGCCTGGCCATGACCGTTTCCACGGCGATCATAGGTTATGTGCACTATAAACAATCGGCCGACCGGTGAGTGGGTGCCGCCGCCACTCTGTGTGGAAAGTATTAATTTGTGGGGCTCTTCTTCTCCTAGCCTGAAGCTCCATGACGGGGTTCTGAGGGATGTGGAGCAGCAGCAGCGGCGGAAGCACGAAAACAGATACACGCTGCAGCAGCAGATAGACATCACCAAGCAGCTGAAGGCCCAGGAGGCGTTATCCCCCTCCAAGAGCAGCCCCGACGCCCCCGAGGAGGCGCCTTGCAAGTGCAAATGCTGCAGTGGCGTTGTTGGTGGCCCTTCAACCCTAGCAAGCTGTTCCAAGCATCCAGAGCAGCAGCAGCAGGATAGAGCGGGGGAGTCTGGAGATGAAGCCGAGACGGGGACGACGCCAAGGGACGAAGTTTAATCAGTCAATTGCCTGGCATTGTGTGCTAATTAAAACCAATAAGACAAACTCGGGTTAAAGGACAACATCTTGTTGTTAAAATATTATTTTTATAAAGTGTTCTTATTTCGAAATTGTCTTTTAAGAGCTAGGATCCATAGATTGAGATATTATCCTGTTAAACTATATAATTTTATAAGCTAAACTGCAGAAAGAAGGCATCTGTATTTAGAGCAAGCCCTTACCTCAGATATATCTGTATCTGCTGGTCACTATAAGAAGTTATCTGTTGGCTGGAACGTGCCCTTAGTTTAAGGATGAAATGTAGGTTGAAAAAGAGTACAAATAAATCAGAAACCAAAGCTAACTAAGATACAAGAATCGACATTTCCAAAGGTATATATTACAATTACAATTTTACTGTATACATTTAGTATTTATTACTCAATTTTATTATTTACGAATGTGTGTATAAGTAATTACAATTCTAATGGGCGCTCGGTAAACGTTATTTCGCGGGGGGTTTGTACATAGGTGGCGGTGGAACACACACACCCCATCATCATAATCTTGTCCTATTCCTAATCCTCGTTTTTCGTCTGCTCTGCTCTGCTCTCTCCACTCTCCACTCTCCATCCGAGGTGATGAAACAAAAGCGTTGAAAATAAAACGTCGAGAATAAAATACACGATACTAGGCAACGTCACTTGTCCGTTTCTCTCTCTTATAATTGCCACCGAATCGAAACACTGTTGGAGATTTAATAACGTCCTCCGCCACCGCCGCCGCCTCCTCCTCCGCCACCTCCTCCTCCACCACCACCGCCTTTACGACGATCGCGGTCATTGCCGCCACGATCACGTTCGTTGTTCAAATAGTTGCCACCACCGACGCCATCGCCGCGGCCACCGCCTCGATCCCGCCTGCCCCTGGAGCCAGACCGGCTGCGTGAGCCGCGTCGGCGGCTGCCGGGTGAGCGGGAGCGCGAGCGGGCACGGCGGCGGCGGGAATAGAGATACCGGCGAAGTTCCCGGGAAATCGGCTTCAAGTGCATGAAGTTGCAGAAGCCGGAGCGAGTGCACTCGCCCATCTCGTACTGCCGGCAGCAGGCCTCGCGGAAGTCAGTGACGGGCGACAGCTCCGAGTAGACTGGACGGCCGCCGAACCACCGGTTGTTCAAGTCATTCGCCGCCTTCTCCGCATCCGCCTCGTTCCGGAACTTGATGTACACGTTGCCCACCAGGTGGTCGCCCAGATTGTCGCACACGTTCATCTCCTCGATCTCGCCGTATTTGTCCTCGCACTCCACGAACACGTCCTCAAAGAAGTTGTCATAGTGCTCCTGCATCTCCTCGTCGGAGACGTTGGCCACCAGATGCGAGCCATCGGCCGACTTGGCCGAGTTCTGCGGGTTCACGTACAGATTCTGGAGCAGGACCGTCTGCGAGAAAGTGGGTTTGTTGTGGATGCGCGAGCAGCGGTCGCCGTGTCGGCAGGCGCCGATCTTGAAGTAGAACGAGCAGTTGACTCTGTGGAAAGCGGGAAAAGCGGGGAAAACTCGGTCAATTAGCCGGGATGCACGGGATGCCTGGGATGCGGCGAGCACCATGCGACTTACTTGTCCTTTTCTGTGCCAAAAATGGAAGCCAAGTACTCGGCCATGGTGACGGCTCTGTTGTGCGGATGCTGCTGCCAAAAGGTGAATCCTAGCTGCGGGCTTGCCTCTTCGACGCGATCGTGCTGCAATCGCTCTTTCGCTCAGTGTATTGTTCGCCAAGCCTCAATTTATTCTCGGATTTTGCCGTAAAAAGCAGCGTCTGGTCTGGTTGTATTTTGTAGAGCGTTGCCAGCCCAAAATGGGGTTGGTTGTCACAAAGCGGCTATCGATACGTGGGTGGTGATGGTGGTGGGTCGCAGTTTCGTTACGATAGTTGGTCACGACTTGCACGATATTCGCGCACTAGGGCTGGGGAACGTATATTTCGGTATTTTCCCGGGAAAATTGGAAAATAAATCAACGTAGAAGCTATTCACCGCTTTTCACGCGTGCAAATTCCGGTTGATGTGAAAATGCGTGACAAGCTAATTTTCGCAGTGTGACCAATCGACAACAAGTTGGGAAATACAGAAAAGGTCTCCAACAATTGGTTAAAGCTAGGTACGCAGCAGAGATAAAATTTAGCAACTCCATGAGTGCGAGAGGGATGCAAATACTTTTTCGATGGGCTCCTTAGCAAAGCCTGTACCCAGCAGAGGTAAGAAAAATACTGGAAAATACTTCGATAAATTTCCGACAGGGGCCTATCGAAAGAATAAAAAATTTAAACTTTCGACGACCTCCTTGTCAAATGGACCAAACCCGACCAAAGCAAAGCCATATTCATCAATTTTCCAGTGCGGAACAAATGAATTTGATTAATAATATTAAAGCGGAGCCTTTATTCTGTGATTTGACCAACAAAAAGTATTCTATAAATA
>JAEIIU010043189.1:0-59926 GCA_018874675.1 Drosophila baimaii
CAAATTATCTGCAAGGGTATATAAACTTCGGTTCCGCCCGAAGTTAGCTTTTCTTACTTGTTAATTATTATTTATGTATCAGAACATTTGCATCCATGGAGTATCAAATAAATATTATATTTTCCAAGAACTGAAGCTTCTATGAATATTAAAACAATTCACCAAGGATGTGGCTGTTAGAAAATGTAAATCTAGATAAATATCTTGTACCAAAAATCCCAAAATCTTCATAAATACAAAATACCCCATATAAGTAGGTAACCCCCAAAAATTTCACAGGCGTTAGAGCCCCACAACGGAAGCCAGCCAATAATTGCTTATTAAAGCCTCCCAGCGGGACTACATGGAGGAGGGCAGCACTCCATGCCAGTACTTACCAGGCCACTGAGCAGGTAATGATAGGTGCGCCGGCCCAGCTTGATGTCCCGCACATGCTGGACGATGATCTCTTTGGCCATTTCCGCCGGGCAGTCGAGCACGATGCGCTTTTTGCTGAAACGCCCCAAATCCTCGAGCGTGTGCAAAAAGTCAATGGCCATTGTTACGTTGGCGATGCGCTTCACCATTTGCACACGGAATGTTTCATTTCCGGGCTTCAGTTCTTGATAGATTTGCTGCAGCCGTAGTAAGCCTGCGGGTGGACGGAGAAAGGAGGTCAGTTGAGCAAGGAATAAACTGGCAGGATCTGCTATTGTGTGTGGGTGTGGATTAAGGTGTCGTGGTGAGGTCATATATACAACAAAAAATACAATCTGATAATGCAGACAGTTTTATGATAATGCTTGCAATCTATAAACAATCTCCAGAATTGATTTATTTCGCCCAGGAAGCATGTGTCATTTAATCATATCCTTCATGCCAGAACTTTATCTTTCCCATCCACGAAATCCCTCAGAAGCCGCAAGAAGCAAACCAAAAAAAAAATACATTTTCACACGCCATTTGTTGCACGTTCAATATGGCCCTCCATGTTGCTGTTGTCATTGATTTGCTGCCTGCATTGATTCGCTGGATTTTTCCCGAAATATAATAAAAAAAAAAAAACAGGAACAACAAAAGCAAGCCAGAGCCAGGGCAAAGCCAAAGCAGAGGAAAATCAGCAGGAGCCGTCCGTAAACAGTCGCGTGAAAAAGCGGAAACGGAAGTGCACACACAATTGAAGGACTTTTTTGTGGTATGGCGGTCCTGGTAACATTTCAATAAATAGCAACCCGCAAAAAAATACTCCCTCCAGTGCGTCGGTGGCTGCTGTTTTATTGAATGTTTCCTATGTAGTCGAAGTCTCGTTGGAGTATTCATGAATGCGCCAAAAAATATGCTACCAATTTGTCGCCGTGTGCAGCACTTTCGGGACTCTCAGCGGGCGTACACTGGCCGAAATGCGGCATTTATGAGCTTTGATTTAGCTAAAAGTTTTTCTTAAGTCTGAAGAGTAATATTTTTTATATAAATAATATTAATTATGTCTTTAAACTGCTATGTATACATTGGAATGTGTTTTAACATAACAGTTATGACTTCTCAGAAGCAAATACTAAGGTAAGGTTCTATGATTTAGTGCCAATAACCCTTTATGGTGTTATGACACTGCATTGCTGTTTTCATGTACATGAACAAGGTCACACTTTTTTTGTTTTTATTCAGTTATTCCGTAGAATGTAACATAAATTGCTTGTATATAATAAATCATGTATAAAATAATTTTTTTATTGATTTCGTGTCATAACGCCATTAAAATACATTTTAAAATTCAAGGAAACTAAGGAAAATCTATAATTTTTCACCGTGCACCGAGTGATAACAAGGCACAAAAGCCAAAAAGTGCGAAGAGGTGGGGCCTGAATGGGGGCCGTAGAACAAAGCAATAACAACAAACTGCTGACAGCGGCATTAAAATATAAAGTCCCGCTGTGGTGCCTTTCGTTAACAATGTAAACGCCAGAGTCGAAGTCGGCCAAAAAATGCCTGTGAATCACCATCACCACATCGCCAGCGCCAAGTGGAAAGGAGTGAGTGGTGGAGGAGCAAGTGGGGCACAAGCTGCTGCTCCGACTGCTGCTGCTGCTGCGGCATTTTTCTTTTTCTTTTCCTGCAACCAATGCCAGCGGCAACAATGTCGGCCTACTTTTTGGCGCGGCGGCAAATATTAAAAAATGGCCAAAAAAAAAAGGAAAATAATAATAATGTTAAGGCTGGAGCAGTAGCAGTAGCAGCAGCCGTAGCAGCAGCAGCAGAACTCGGAACTCAGAGCTCACAGCCGAAGGCAGCAGTTGCATGAAGCCATAAATTTTATTTCACACAGAGTCATTAACACATGACACACACACACACACAGAGACTGAGAATTTCAACGGCGTGTGAACTCATTATAAAGGAGACAGAGCAAAGGGGGGGATGAGTACACACCAAGAAAATTATAATTAAAAGTAATTAAAGTGGAATAAAATACCTTTTATAGTAAAAATACATGTGTGAACTAATTTAGGGTGCTTTACTTTATAATAACTATTAACTAAAGACCTTAAAAAGTTGTTAAATATAAAAGAAAGTATTTCAAGTAAAGTCTGTACAAAATACAGAGAAAATACTTTATACATATACTGTAAAAATAAAGTAAAACCTTAACCAGACGCCATTGAAATCTTCACATTCCTGACCTGTTTTCCCCGTGTAACAGAGTAGGGAGGCAAAAGAAATCAGAGCTGCGTATACGTAATATTATATGAAATTTTTTACCCAGCTGAAAGGACCCTCATTCCCATACCAATTCACTCAGTATGTGTGTGTGTGAGAGCCAGTGTCTTTGGCTCCATCTGATGTCTTCATCTTTGGCCGTAATTGTTGCCGTCGTCGTATTGTGCCACGTAGACGGCAGGAAATTGCTTTGAAATAAATTTCAATACAACAAAAAGCAGCCTAAGACCCACACACACACACACACACACACACAAACAGAAGCCGGCAAAGTGTATACACACACACACAGACACGGCCAAGGCGCGGGTAAAGCCAACCATATGTGTACGCTGCCGAGGGTCCTGCGTGTGTGTCCTTCTCTTGGCTGCTTAAGCCCGTTGAGGAGCCACTCGAAAGAGCACACTTGGAAGCACTTGAGCGCGCTGTCTGCCGAGCTCTTCCTCCTTTTTGCTCCTTTCCTCCTGCTTATTTTTTTTTTTAGCTCTTTGTGCCGCTTATTTAATTACATATTAGCAAAAATGAAAAGGCACGAGCCCACGAGGTCGCGGGATTAAAAAATAAAGTGGCTCAGAGCCGGCGAATGGCTGCTTATTAGGAATACAGGGCAGCCTCCCTAACTCGAACCACCTGGTGGCCAATTAATTACATATAAATATATACGGAACAGGTGAACCCAGGTGTGACCCATAAACCTGTAGGTCACGAGCATAATACCTTTTTTATAATGCTTTCTTTGTTTGGTTTAGGAAAGGTGTTGAAGTGTATTTTGTGGCATACTTTTTGGAACTTTTATTGGAGATTTCCGACACTCAATATATTGAAAGGATATTTTTATACCCTATCAGAGGGTATTATAGTTTTAGTTAGAAGTTTTCAACGCAGTTAATATATTCTATAATATATTCTTGATCACCATCAACAGCCAAGCCGATTTAGATAGAATGTAAATATTTTAGGTTTTTCTGGAGGCATTTTATGGACAAAAACCCAATGACTGGCCGAAGTCATACATATCCAGATTCTCCATGAAAATCTTAGTTTATTAAAACTAAAATAATAATGCAGATTTATTAATCAATATATATTAGCACAAAAATTAAAATTAATGTTATTTTGGAAGAGTTATGATCGATTTCCCATTCGAGCAAATGATCTAATTTAGTTTCTTATTACCATAAACATAACATAACATGAACATAAAGACCCAAAATTAATTTTTAGAGGCTTCAAAGTTTTAGGTAATAAAACCCAAACTAAACTTTAAAGTAAAGTTCGACTGTAGACAAATTCCACTCACAAAGCAAAGCAAATAGATTATTGCAAACAAAGCCACCCTCCTCCCTTCGGATGGCACACTTAATCCAAAGCAGAAACATTGCCATAACCGCCACTTAAATCCACTCCTGCCCCGATTGACGCCTTATTTGTTTATGGCAAATGAAAGTCAAATGAAATGAAATCGAAACACAAAGCAGTCAAATGGGCAAACAAACAAGGCGGGAGGGGAGATAATGTGGGGGGAGGAACTGTGTGTGGGGTGTGGGTCTTATATCTACATATATACGAGTGTAGCCTGTGTTGTAGTAGTAACTCACCATCGTGCGAGTCGTAGAGATAAATAATGCTCTGCCAGCCGTAGTACTGGATGGTATCGATAATCGCCTGATGATAATCCGGACGCATGCTGATAGCGAAATCCAGCAGGCCCGACGACGGGGTGAGCACCTAGAAGTATGCAAAGCAAAGGGGCCTCCATGAACTCGCTGTAACAATGTAATGTGCACGCTACATGAAGCAATAATAAAATGAAACGCGTTTCCGCTTTGCGCCCCCCCAGCGCCAGCGACATGTATATGTTGGTACGCCGCCCCTAGACGATCCAAAGGGGGTCGGCTGTAAGGCGACGCCAACAAGCAGATACATCCAGAGAGATACACACAGATACCAGTTTCCGTTTAGCTCAACATAGCCGGGCACGGAGAGAAAATTGGGGCGCGGATTGCTTTTGTTTGTTTTGTATTTTTTAATATTTTTTATATAGCAGAAATACCTTTAATCTAATTAGGAACCGTCTGCAGAATTATACATATCCCTGAAACTAAGCCTTTACTATGATTAAATATTTAATAAATTAATAATGGCAGAAATACCTTTCATCTAATAAGTTGCATCTAGAAATACGTCAAAAATGGTTCTCAGGAATAAAAAGTCAGAAAAATAGGCCAATGATCTTATTGAGTATTAAATAAATTATTACACATTTTTTTTAGTTCTATTATAGTAAATATTCATTAATAAATTATGAAAATATTCATTGGTGTCCCATTACAATAATTTAGCCATTGGAAAGTCACAAAGTAAACATTCTTTTAGGAAAAGAAATAGTAAAATTAATTCAAGGCTTTATTTTTTATGTTTAAAGAATGTATTTGTAATCCTTTAACCTTCCTAAGCCACCTTTTTAATACCTTTAAGTATTCTAATTTGTAATTAGTATTTATTGATTACTAATTACAAATATCCAGATTAATAATATTTAAAGAACGGACTTGTAATCCTTTAACCTTCCTAATCCCCCTTTTTGATACCTTTAAATATTCTAATTTGTAATAAGTAATCAATAAATATCCAGATTAATAATATTTAAAGAACGGACTTGTAATCTTTTAACCTTCCTAAGCCACATTTTGAATACCTTTAAGTATTCTACAATAATTTGCAATAAGTAATCAATAAATATCCAGATTAATAATAACTATTCCTCACATTTTCCACCGTGCAGCTGGCACGCAAATGCGCACTCAATGTGTGTATTTTGGATGTGGCTGTATGTGCCATCGCCTGTATTTTGCTCGCCAGAGTCAGAGCCAGAGTTGGAGGCGACGGAGAGTCAGAGTCAGAGGATGCCTGTGTGCCTGTGTGACTCTGCCTCCATATCTTGATTTATAGTGATTGAAATAAAAGAGGCCAAGAGCGTGTCATAAATTCGCTGGCTCTCTGGCTCTCCGTGTAGGAGTCGGAGTCGAGTCGCGCTCCTCGTTCGCCGCTCGTTTGGCATTGTCTTCCGCCGGCGCTCCGAGTTGGCTTTCTGTTTCGCAAAGTGACAACAACAACAACGACAGCGGTTCAGGCCAACAACCAACCAAACTGTTGTCGCACTGCCTGTCCCGTCCGCTTTGTTGCTGGTGGTAGTAAATTTTCTTCAAATTACAATTATTATGATTTGTGCCCGGGCTTTGATTTAGTGCACTGTCTGAGCAGAGTTCTCACCCGATTGGGCACTTGGGGTTGGGGTTGTGTGAACTGTGAACCCCGGGGCTCCACTTTGTGCAATGACTTCATTTTTACAAAAAATTGACATTAACTGGAAGGAATTCCTAAGGGTACAAAGCAGCACGATCCCCTGCTAATACGGATTGGTAATTGAAAACTCTGCCAAGTGAAATGTAATAAAAGCCTGTGCGTTTAAGAAAAGGGGTTAAAACATATAAAATATTTTTACAATTCATACGTGCTTATTCGCTTATCAATCTAGACCTTAATGTCGTGACTGGATTTTAAATGTTTTTCTGAGCACGTAGATATTATATATACTATGTTGCCTGGCTAGGAGGGGGGCTTAAGTAACTTTTTTCTTCTTAAAGCTTTAAGTCGCTATAATGCTGTGTTATTTTAATAAAATAGAAGACAGAGGGGCTTATATTGTTTCAGTTTTTTTTAGTACATATTTTTTCCACACTGTTCTTTTTAAAAATTCCCTAAACTTACATAAATTAAATCTGATATATATTATAATATCCCTCAAAACCTTTTTTTGACACCCTTAAACTAATTAAATTTATTTAGTTTTATGATAACAGCAAACTGTTGTTTGGCTTTGACTTTGAAACCATTGGGAAACCCTTTTGTAAATGGCTTAATACATGGTCCTTGTTTTCAATAAGAGCCTGCTCATTTGCCTGCTCATTATTATTTTTACACCCAACTCTCCATTAGGCAACCGAGCACATAATTAAATATTTGACTACCTCGCCCTCGCCTTTGTTACTAATATGTGTTGGCACTCTCAAAAAAACTTCCCCTTTGTGTGACGTGTAACCCTTTTGGCCAACTTCATTAACGCATAACTGAGTTAACCACTCCATCACTCCCCTCGTTGAAGCCACAGAATGTAAATAACACTGAAATCAATTACATATGACATTTCTTTTTCCCCCTCCTCACGGGAGAAGGAGGAGGCGGAGGCGGCGGAGGAGGAGCACTTACCTTCTCGGGGAACCAGGGCGTCACAAATGGCATTTGGAACGTATTCGAGTAGGAGTGCAATGTGTCAAAGGAGTCCGGCGACACGGCGCCCAGCATCGAGTAGACTCCGCGCGAGAATTGATTGCAAACTGGAGGTTACAGTAATAAATTCGTTTTTGTATTCTCTGCTCTCTTTCTCGCTCTTTTCAGCTCGAGGGGGTGGGATGGAAAATGTATGGGGTGTTGGGTGGTGTGGGAAACATGGAAAATACGAAGCGGAGACAGTGTCTAGGTCGGGAGCAGTGTGTGCGCACAATTAAATTGCAGCTTTGAGTGTGGCGTAGAGGAGACGTGAAGTAAAACCAATTTTCAATAAAAAATGCACATAATTAATGGGGGAACCGTGTCTGGTGTAATGGCGTTTTTTTTTAGGGATTTTTTAGGGGTGTGTTGGGTGAGGGGGAGAACAACACATACTCAGGCGGGATAATTTGAATGCATCCGCCGTATTGATGACATCGACGTACGCCTGCAGCTCGAACCTCCGGGAGCTCACATTCAGGTTGTGATTGAGCATTGCATATTTAAAGGCTGATTGCACGTCGTCCGTTCCCTGTTCGAAGATCGCACCTGCAACAGAGAGAGAGAGAGAGAGAGAGTGGAGGGTTAAGAGGGGTTAAGCACGGTGGGGTTGTGGGTTAGCTGGCAGTAAGTAGATGAACCCGGGGGCGAATATTTTTGCTTCGTTAAATATTTAGGCAGCTTTTGACACGGTCCTGTTAATATTAAACGAAAAAGCGCACGGTGCAAATATGTACACAAATGATAGCATAATGTCACGCCCACACAGACACCTTCTGGGCCACTGCCACTGCACACAGACACAAATAATACAGAGCAAGAAAAAATTAGCTAGTTTTGTAAATATCTACATTTCTTGAGCAATTTAAATAGGGAATGAACCTACATGTTAAATTTACTAAATAAAATAAAATAAAATAAAATAATTTTCCCTACTTTTGGACAGCTAATAAATGCACCTTTTACACACTACATTTTCCGAAAGCTTCAAAATATATTATTATACTATAATAATTTAAAAATAAAATTAGTTTGGATTTAAATAAAAAGAATTTGCTTTAAATAATGTCGTTAAGCCTTAAGTACTTTACGTACTACCTTCTACCTACTACCTTACTTACTACCTTCAAATAAGCATATTAATCTCAAGACTGTCTAAAGTCATATAATATATCTAGAATTTGTTTCCCAGTGCCCACACCCACACACACACAACCATCTAGACAGGCCGCCCCGACAAGCAACAACAAAAAGCGCAAACGAAGTGTTGATGCAGCAATTTTGTGCTGCGCTTTTGCATGGCACCTGAACAGGTAGCACAGGTAACACCATCGCCTCGCCATCGCCAGTCACCATGGCGGTGCCTGGATTTGAGTGCAAGCCAGTCAGCATGACTGTCACATTAGCAGCCACCAAGCAGATATATATATACGTATATAAGTATATATATAGTTCGCCCTATACCTGTGTGTGCAGAGAGCCAAAATGACTGCAGGTGCAATGACTGAAGCGCCATCGTGCAATAAAAATAAGGCAGCAGGCAAAAAGTAAAAAAAAAGCAGTAGCAGGTGAGAGCGTAAAATAAAATGCGCTGCAGCTAGGCAAGTTCTTCGAGGGACTTTCGACGCCAAATCGCGTATTTAGAAAATGAAGAATTTAATATTTAAAGTTTGTATGTAAAGTGTATGAAATATAAGTAAGGTGGACCTCCCTTAGGGAAGGGAAGTGGCAATAATAGTGAAAGGGGTGGAAAAGGAAGAAGGAAAGTAGTAACCTAAGTAATTGCTTCCTAAGAGAGAGAATAAATATGTATAAACATATAACAATTATCGTACAAATTAGCAATATTAAGAAGAATTTTATAATTTTTTCCTATTATAAAATAATCTAAAAAGTAGTGTACCTTATTATTTACATTACATTTTAGATAGAAAGAAAAGTAGCACTCAAATTTAACAGCAAAATCATTTATCAAGATTAGAATAATATAGTAAGCCCTAAATATCTTGGTAAAGAAAAGTTACTATAAAAGAAAAACTTAAACTAAAGCTTTTCAATATTCTTAATAACAATAAAGAACAGAAGTTAAGCACTTGAGTTTGTCTTAGTAAAAATCTGTATTAAAAACGTAAAGCAAGCTTTTAAGCATTTTAAGCATAAAATATACAAAAGGAAAAGAATACTACTTATTATTACGAGAGAATTAATTTGTCTCACACAATAACAACTAAAAGGTGACACACAACCATAAGCCCCTAAAAGCGAGATTTCAATTATCACCAAGCTGCCAAAGCTGAAAAACAATCTCAGTTTATATTCGTTGGACGTGTGAAGAATATTGGGGAATAACTTGCACGGAGGAGGAACCAGCGCTCGAGTGCAACGAGGACAGGTCAGGGATAATCTCCGGGCATCAGCCATACCCAATTTCCCCAAACGAGCCATGAGAGGACTACAGGAAGCTGAGGAATACATTCCCGGAATCGGCCACACACTCACACGACTAAGAAGAGAAGGAGGCCAGGAGAAGGAAGCACATTGTGGCCAAATCCCAGCTACAAGTGCAGTGGCGGCTGTGACAATTTCTGGCGGAGCTAGGATCCTTTTGGCTCCTTTGGAGACTCACCTAATGGTATTTTCTCGGTTAACGATGACGCCTGTTGTTGCTGCTGCTGCTGCTGGGCGACACTGAATTCCGGGCAGAAAATGCTGCTGGCGCATATTAAATGTAAATATGCCAGGAATTTTAGCCTCGAATGCATTTTGCTCTCGTAGTTTGTTGCAACAAATTCGCCAAGTTCCGAGTTTTTCGAGCACAATGGAGTGTATTTGTTGGTTAAATTGGATTCGCCATTACGCGAAAAGAACTCACTTTATTCCACTTTATTGCTTGCCAAAGGCTTTTGTTAATTTTTTTTTTTTCAGTTTTTCCAGTAACTTTATTGAACTTGCTACATTGATTTCTATGGAATAAGTTTGATTATTACTTTTTATTTGTAGAAACAAGTTTTTTACATTTATTTTTGTTTACTTTGGCTTTAGTTTTTGTGAATTTTTTATTATGTTTATTTATGAGCAGCTTCAATTTGAGTTTTTTATTTATTTTAACCTTTTATAGATTTCACTATTTTATTTTATGCTTCTGGTTAAACTTTTTTAGCTAGTTTTGATTATTTAGTTATGTTTGATTTTGAGTTTTGAAATTGTAAATACAATTTCAGTTATAGCTTGCGTTGTATTCCTTTAGGTTTTGTTTATTTTGATTTCACAATTTTTGGTTTTTTAAATGCAGTTATTTTACTAATTTCGCTAAGCTTTTCTTTATAATATCATAATAACTATTGGCGCTCCACTAAAATCTCACTTTAATTCGCACTCGAACTGGACTTTAACATCGGAGATATTAGTGGCTTTTCCTCTGCCGCTTCGCTTCCCTGGGAAAACTCGTTGTTTGCTTTTCATCCGCTCACTGGAACCAAACGGCCACGCGTTGTAATCAGCACTAAAAACGCCTAAGCTGGGCCAGTAATACGAGGACCTGAGCCGATGCTCCGGAAAACGTGGAAAGCCAGGCGACAGGGCCACAATGTAGCTTTGTAGCCCGCATTACTTGGGAGAGGAAAAGCCGACAGGGATGCTGTGCTCTTTGTACTAAAAATAACCGAGAGAGGGAGAGTGTGAGTTTTCCGGCTCTCAAAAGTCTGCAAAGCACAGAGAGACACTACGTGAGAGGGTGGAAATGAGAGCCGGATGCTGTAATGATTACTGTAACTGACCTACTGCATTTTTTGGCCAAGCTGCAGGTTGGCTGCCGTCGTCGTCGTCGTCGTCTTCCTCGCTGGTTAAATGTTTGTTTACGTTATGCCTGCGTTTTTCGGCCTGCATAATTGATAACAACAGCTCGGCTTTCGCATTTGGCCTTCGTGTTTTTAGTTTTGGTAATTACGAATCACGAATTGTTTTTCGAGGACGAAACAATCCTTTTAACAAATCTCATTACGTTGTCAATTACGCGCCATTACCAAGCGGAGGAGCAGGAGGAGGCAGTCGCCGACTCTGCAATCTCATTAACAGGCTTTAATTTTCAAAACAAACTTAAGTGCGCCCAAGATGAAGGAGCTGAAGGAAGGAGCTCTAGGCCACGCCCCATATTGTCGAGGTCTCGCGGCATGCGATTTCATCATAATCTGTAATTAGTTTATAATGCGCACAGGAAATGTCAGAAAGAGGAGCAGGACAATGCTCACACTAAGGAAATAACTATAGAAAGCGCATTATAATCCTTTTTTCAGAGAAAATATATTAAAAGGGGAAATAGCCGATGGCCCTGGCAGCTAGTGCTATATGTATAATGTTAGTTTCCATTTTGTAAATGATCCTAAAATCAAATAAAAGAAAAAAAATATATATTAAAAGGGGAAGATCTGGTCAAGGATAATTAGGAAGCTTGGTTCTACAGCTGTTTCTGGCCTTGCCAGTGTAGCCAGGATGGGTACTTAATTTATTGTATTTCCTATTTAAATTAAAACAAATAAATATAGCCTTTTAAATGTAAAAAAACCAAAAATAAATATAAATAAATACCTTGGAAATCATAAATCCACATCCCCTCACTATTTTCTCGCTGTGTATTGGCCACTTCCGACTTAACCTTTCAGTTATACGGCAAACTGCGATTAGGGGCCAAGTCAATAAACATAAAAGTTAATGGTGAAATTTTTTAATTAAGAAAATCAATGAATATTTTTTCCGCTATTTTTCCTCTTTCTTTTTTTTGTTGTCCGCTTGCATTATGGGTATTTTGCTGTTTAGCTGCCTTCCCTTTTGCCCCCCCTTCCTCCATCCGTTGCCACTGGCCCTTCCGCTTGCCCCTCCATTTCCTCTACTTCGGATGGCACCATTTTAACATTTATGACTTGCGATATTCACGACTCTTGGGATAATGGAAGGAACGAACGAACGGAAAAATCATCTCTGAAGCGATTTCCCTTCTTTTTATATATTTAATAAGCTCGCAAACAAACTTGCTTTGATGCAATTATTTAATGCAAACGTCTATAAATTTTAATTGCCTTTTTTCAGCGTTTTTTTTTTTTTGCAGTCCTTGCCTCTTGCCATTTAATTATGAATTACAATTTATGCTGCCGCCTAAGTCAACAAAGTTAAAGCGTTTAATTAAATACGGCAAAGAGCGGGAATAGCACAAAAACAATGCAAATACGAAGGACTAAGGGACTCGTCGTGGGCTGCTTAAAGCCGCAACAAAATCAAAGCCGCAAGTACAAAGATAAATAAGTGGCATTGTCGGTTTCATTTCCGGCTGCAACATTTGCATTCAAATCGCTGTGTCTGTGTGGGGTATCAGCGTGCAATGGAATGTGCACTGAAACAAATTTAATAATACTAAAAATAATCATGAATTAAGAGAAGCGTTAGCATGCGCTAATTTTGAATCATATTAATGATTAACTTATTTGTAAATATGTAAGGAATCCTTACTAAGGATATCCATTTTTCAAAATCTATTTGAAAAATGCGAAATTCTAGGGTAATATAAATAAATTAATTAATTTGATTTTATTTAATTAAAAAAATATATATTTAATTATTGTAATTAAACTTAAAAGATGCCAAAAATCTTTTATTTAAAACCGGGAAAAATGGAATTCAACACCCAAAGAACCTTCATTTTATTCCTTTTTCCATATTTTATCCAAATCACGTATAGGGTACTTTCTCAGTGTAATTGTCGGTGTCGTTGTAAGCTCTATATAAGTAGACTCCCAACTGGTTTTATATTTAGGCGTTTGCCTCCGTTAAAAGCACAGAAAGAAAGCAATAAAAAGCAGCACGCCGCGAATGCGAAGGCAACGCAACCAACTGATGTTTCTGGCGGTGGTGGGGAGACGGCGGGGGAGAGTTGGATTTTGGGTGGTGGCCCTGTGGGGGTGGCTAAGGTTAAGGAAAAGCTGGGGGTGGGGAAAGCAGCTGTCGCTGCCGCACGGCTCCACTGCTACACCCCCGTCCACCCCCCGTAATTTGTATTGGCTGCCGCGAGTTGGCCTCGCCTGTCTTTCAGTTTCTCACTTCATCAGTTACGCCAAAAAGGAGACTCTACAATAAATTTCGCTGATTGCTTCCGTTCGTTTTTTTTTTTTTTTTTTTTTGACTGCCCCTTCGCATCTACGCTGGCTCATTTTTTATGCCGCTTGATAAAGTAATATCCGTTTTAGGTTCACTCGGTTGTAGGTCCTGCCTGTTAGCTATTCCTCGTGGCACTTTTGTGGACTTTACAATACCCTCCGGGTTCCAAGGAAACTGCCAGCCAGTAAGTCAGTCAGTCAGTTTGTCAAGCGAGGGTATTCGGGTTGAAGAGAGAGATTTTTGCATTAAATAGCCAATAGTTAAAGCACTTAAAGATGCACAGAATTTAAGTGCAAGTGACTTTCGTTAATAAATAATAGCTAAAGTGACAAAAACAAAATTATTTTCACACAATGTCTGATGGCTTTATGGTTACCAATGAATATTTAATGCATGCGAATAAGTCGAGCAATCTGAGAGATATCTAAAGAGACTTGCCTTAAAGTATTTAAGATTTTTAAAGCTTAAGTTAAGTCAATCCAAGCAGAATGTCAATCATAACAAATTATTTAATATTCTTAAATACTCGAATGTTTTCTGACTATAAATTCTTAATATTTCCTATCTGTCAGCTAATTAACCCAATAAATTCCCAAACTATAAGCTCCCACTGGCTAATTAAAGGGTATTAGCTACAAGGTATACAACAAAATGTCAGTTGCTGCAAGTAATGTGCCAACTTTGGTCTATAATTTGGTGGTCCCAGTGCCTGCCATTCCCTGCCCCCCCCCCCCCAAACTGCTGCAGTTTTTGGGGGTCTAACACAGATTTGTGGCCTTGGCTCTGCTGCGGGAGTTTTGGCTAGAGTTCGGTGGCCCACGGGGCGTATGCGTCATATCAGACCACGCATACGCAGTGTAGGTCAATGCTGTTAGACCAAAACGAAAGCCATTGCCACAGGCAAGAGCGAGTGTGTGTGTGTCTGAGTGTGTGTGTGTGTGTAGGTGTAATTGAAACTTCCGCTTTGGTCAGTTAGCGCAATTTAGCAAGCTGCAAAAAAGTTAGGCACGGCTGAAGTAACCGGCAAAGTGCAAAGTCCATTGCAGCTACTTGGCTTTCATTTCAATTTAAACTTTACCAAGCCCGGACACACATTCACATTTGCAGTCCCATGCCAGTATAAAGTTGAGGGGCACAAGGACATGGACATGGAGGGAGGATGGAAATTATTTAAAATGATTTATTTCACAACAATTTTCATTAGGTGGCCGGCCGACTGCAATGCAGGTTTGCTTCTCCTCCTGCTCATGGTGCTGCTCCTGCTCTGCACTAATTCACTTTTGCTGATTTCTGTGGGAAAAAAAATACATATGCGAAAAATGCCTTGAGAGCTTGGGTGGAGTGGGGACGCGCACTCATGTTTCATATATGAAATAATTATATGTGCGGTCAGCACAGTCGCTGCCAAAAGGCCGTCGACTGGCTGCGGGCAGTGCAGCAGTCGCCCTGCTCTTCTTTTTTCGTTTTCCCTAGTTATTTATACACTGAAAGATGCACAGATGAAGAAGTGTGGTTTTATGGCTTAAGAAATTGACATCAATGAAGAAATTCATATGTAAAAGTAGCTCACATGGTTCTCCTGGAAGTAAAGGAATTTCTAGAGATGATTTCCTCTTAATAGGTCTCCCACGGATAATATATACAAATTTATTTACTAAATAAAATAATGGTAATATTTTAATATTGTCTTGAAGCTTGTGATCATATTACTAATATTTATTTTATCATTTTTCCCTGCGTGTAATAAAAAATGAAATTTGTGGCACTGCTACATGCTCCATGTTGCCTGCTCCTCCACGGCGGCTGCTGCTGCTGCATAACTTTTGTGGAGATTTCACTCTGCAGCGGGCCACGCCCCCCGGCCTTGTGCACTCGTCCTATTCTCACTCCTCCCCGCTGTCATCCCTGTGTGTCTGTGTGCAAAAATTAGTGGCAAGGAAGATGCAAGCGGAAAAAAGCGGCAAAGGAAAACCCAACTAGCTAAAGGTTAACAAGCGTCGGACAGGCCAGCAGCAGGGAGCTGCAAGCGAGCCAGCTGTGGGAATTACCCGGCAGCTGGAAAAAGAACTTATAATTTTTGGACAGCGAGCACAAAACCACCGCCCTCTCCCCCCGAAAATGGTAGAAAAAGAGCCTGACCAAAAGCGGAATGTTAATGAAAAGCAAGCGTGAAATAAAATCATAAATTGTGCAGCTGGTGAGGGACTGGGAGGAGCGTGTGGGGCATGGCATGCACTCGGACTTGTTGTTATTATTTGGCATTAGTATGCACATACGAACGAGCTGCTGGAGAATTAGAGGGAGGGAATCCCTCTTGGACTCGGATGAGTGCATTTGCGGCGAGCTTGCAACGATAATGTTCTACTAAGGGCAGTACGTGTGGGTGTCCCTGTGGTTTTTGCACAGGATTTGCCAAAGGGAGTCGGGAGTCTAGACTTGGTCAGCTTAGCCGACAGCGCAGCGAATGAGGAGTTGTCAGGAAAAGGGACGGGATTGGGAATGCTGATGAAGTTGACGAGGGTTAAGGGTGTGAGTGGGAGTGAAAGCTGGCTCTGGCGTGGGCAGCCGTGGTAGGGGATGTGTGTTTATTTTCGGTAAAAAGTTGAATTAATAACAAAGAACCCTTCGGGAAAAGGGCATCTTTTGCTCCTTTTTTATAACAAGTCCTGTAATAGATTTGTATTTCTTTGAGAAAGCATGCTACTGCGACTCTAAGTCACTCAGAAAAAAATTCTACACTTGGTTTTACAGACACTCTTCGCCTCACACTTGGCCAAGTTACGATAAAAAAGCTTTTATCTTGGTTGGAAACCAGGCTAAGGTTAGCCGAAAAAATCTATAGAACTTTTTTGGGCTTACCACTGACTTTCGTCACTAGTTTGGTTGCGTTTAATATCTTTAACTATTCAAAAATGTTTTTGTTAAATATTATTAATATTTTTAAATACTTAGAAATGTTTTCTATTCGTTTAAATATATTTTCATAAAATATTTCCTCGCTTTTTAATTATTTGGAAGTATATTCTTTAAATATCCCCAATTAAAATATATTTTAAAGGAATAGAAAAGGGAAAATATATTTAAAAGAAACATTTTAACTATGTATTACTATAGTATTTTCCTAAGCTCAACATATTTTTAAGCCCAAATAATATATAAAAACCACCTTTCCGTATTTTTAGAAAATTGTGTACATCTTTATTAATTGTTTAACTACTTTTTGGTTGAATCTTTTCTCTTGTGTTTGATGCTCCTTCTTCTCATTGATATTCCGCACTTGAGTTTTCCTTGCAGCTGGAAAATCTATGGCAACTTAGACAGACATTGTCCTAGACATTAACTAATAAAATGCATAAATCTGTTAACAATTTGTGTGTGTTTTTTGCCTTTTCTTTGTGGTGTGCTTACATACGTACATTCGCTATGATTAATGCTAATCTGATTGTTATTGTTATTTATGCGATTTATAGCGATATAGCACTTCGTTTTATATGTAGGAGTTAAAGCCAAGAACCGAGTAACGGCAACATATAGTTCTGATTTCAACGCATTTGCTCTATATATCTCTTTATATATATTTGTATATTTATGACTGCTCTTGTGTGTGTGTATAAATTCCATTTTTCGACAATTGCACAACAGTTAAAAGTATAGTAAACAACAAATAATTATTCATAATTCATAATCAATAATAGTAATGATGTTAGCTATGGCCGGGCCCAAATACGATTTGCACTATACTTCTTGTGTGTTGATTAACTTGATGTACTTTGTGTGTGTGAGTGTGTGGTAGTGTGTGTGAGATATCCCTAGCAGTATGCTGTAATTTCCTAAGTTTGTAATTAGTTTTCTGCTTTTTGTTTTTCCGTTTATTTGTATCTATATTTGTAGTTTGTTTTTTTTTTCTTGTTTGTATTTTGAGTCCAGCTACAAAACGTTGCATAAAGTTGTATAAAAGTTTTGGTATTTCCATTGTTTCCATTTGACTAGCGAGTAAATACAAAACCCAATCGATCCGTATATATCCGTATATATATGTATGCATATATGCGTGTATATAAATAACACTATATAGTACTGTTAGAAACGGCTGCTATAAAATCACTGCCACAGTTTGGCCAGCACATGTCCCCATAAGACTAACGTAATCATTAACTCTATGTATAAGTAATTCATAAGCGCTAATATTCGTTTAATGCAACAAGTCTATGTGGGATCCCCAACTCTGACTCCGTCTGCGTTATCCTCCACATCGTCCTCTTCATCCTCGTCCTCGTCGCCGTCCTCCTCCTCGTCCTCGTCCTCGTCGTCCTCCTCGTCGTCGTCGTCGGACTGCTCGGATCAGTCGAATATGCAGACAAAGATGCGCAGGCAATTCATGCCCACCTTCTCCCAGCAGCCCTCCTCCGTGGGCCGGCCCTCGTGGGCCAGCCGCATCTTCTTGGGATAGTTCTTGGGACTGCTCCGGTCGCTCAGGTGCACGGGCATCCGGGCGTACTCGGCCCGCGGCTGGCGGAACTTCTCCAGCAGCTCCGCCTGCTGATCGGTGAGGTTCTTTAGCTTTTTGCCTGAAAATAGAAACAAAGAAAATTATATTAATTTAAATGCTTTACAGATATTATATAAATAGATACAGAAGAGCACCAAAAATTTAGGCTATATCTTTTATTAAAAGTAAGAAAACTACAACCTATTATTAACTATTTAAATCTTCCTTTGTTCTTAAAATCTCTACATTATTTGTATTAATTATACACACACTTCAAATATTGTTTTCATTACATTCAACTTAGTTTAAAAGTACTTGACTGAGAATTCCCCGCTGTGGTACATTTTCCTGATAACTATATAGCATATATATAAGCTATATTAATGCGCTTATCGCTCTAAGGCGCCATATCTTAAAAGCTTAATGGGCAATACAAATTAAATCAACTTGAAGAATGAAAGGGTAGCTGTCAAAATAATATATATAACACTTAAGGAATTCATTCAAAAATTTAAGGCTTGTGACTTATATTTAAGGAAATTGATGTTCTTAATATTATTCAATAAATATTCAATAAAAATTATACAAAAATATGTGCTAGCAGCTTGATTATCCTGGTTGTGTATACGACTAGTTGACATGTTAAACTAGCGTGCTTTCTAACGAGGAAAAAGGGTTTCCAATAATATAATTAATAATAATAATATAATAAAATTTTGATGACTTTAACTTCTCAACTTCCCAACTTTTCTCTAGGAGTTCCCCGTCACCCACAAGTTCTTTAAGTGTTTCTATGACATCCTGTTTTCCCTACTCCCCTGGCTACACACAAATTACATCCTGCTGTGTCGCTTAGGGAAACCTTGATAGTTAAGACCTTAACTAATGACTCACCCTCGAGGGCGTCGCTGATGAGTTGGATCTCCGCGGGCGGCAGCAGCTCAATGCGTGAGCAGCAACTACGGAACTCCTCGATACTCATCCGCAGATATCTGGGCGTGAGGCAGAGCGGACCCAGAACAGTGCGTCTGTTCTCCGGCGTGGCATCGATATTCTTCCTGCTGCACTCGGCCAGACTCCACGTGGCCAGGCACTCAAAAAGCGTGACCTCCGAGCGAAGTTGCAGCGTGTCCCGCTTGACCAGCGTCTCCAGCTCCTCGAAGCGCAGCTCGCTCATCTCGGGCATGGAGAGATGCAGCTCGGCGTGCATGTCGATCAGCTGGAGTGTGTTGTGCAGCAGGGCCACACCATAGTCCTCGGTGGTGAAGGGATTGGGATTGGGAATGAGGTTCACCTGGGCACCGTCGCCGTCGGCTGCGTTCTCGGAGGCCGCCTGGGCTGCCTTGGCCGCTGCCAACTGCTTGGCCGCCGCCTTGGCCTTGGAGGCCTGCTTGCGGGCCAACTGCTGGCCCGTCTCCTGTGTGGTGATCACCGTCTGGTGCTGGTTGGTCAGAGCGATGCCCTGGTAGAACCACAGCGCCTTGAAGATGTCCAAGGCGGTGGCGCTGGAGATTCTGAGATCAAGTTCGCGAATGCAGTAAATTATCTGGAAGAGTTGGGATGGGGATGAAGTTAATATAAAGTTAATATAACTTCAATTTATATAATTAAGGTATATGTCATCTCATGACTAATCTTTTGATTGGTTTTCCCGACTCCCAAGCACTTTAGTATCGTTATCTCAAGTGACATAAGCTGAAGTTGAATCTGTACACTCACCAGATCGGGAACGTTGAAGCGATCGGAGAGCTCAAGGATCTTGAGGAGGTGCTTGTGGTCGCGATAGGGAATGAAGTGTTTTTCCATGTAGCGGACAATCAGCTCGAAGTCATTCTTGTCCACGTTGAGGATCTGAAAGTGGTTGTCGCTTTTCCGGCCGCTGTTGGGCCCGGCATGTATGAGTTTGGCCAGCTCCACGCTCCTTTCAAGCACCGACTTCCGTTCGCAACGAATCATATAACGATCGTCCCCGTTGACCACAATGAAGTCTATGTAGGGATTCACAATGATGGGCACCCCGGTGTAGATGGTGGTCTGGCCGCGGGAATAGGGCGGCGGCATCATGTGCGCTGGCGGAGCACTTGGCGCCGGTGCACTCTGTATGGCGTCCACGTGATGGCCATCGGGCCCGAGTCCAAATGGCAGCACCATCTTATCCAGCTCTTTCTCCTCGTTGTTGTTGTTGTGGCTGAAGCTGGAGCTTGGTTCCTCCTCCAAAGGATATGGTGGCGTGTCCTTCTCCCTCTCCCGACACCGCAATGCCTTGTGGACGAGAGCACCCACCAGCGGAAACTTGGTGACACGCTTCTCCTTGGTCAGCTTCTCCTCCAAATGACCGTCAAGTCGTCGCTGGCGGTGCTTGTTGCCGGGCCGTGGCTCTGGGCTATTGCTATCCTGGAAGGCAGTGATTTTGTTGGGGAACTGCAAGGAAATAAGAGGTTTTTTTGGGTTCTAATTAGTCTCTTTTGCTATGTAAAATTTTTATAGTATTTTATAAGGTGAGCTAAGTCAAGAAAAATAATTTATTTCTTCTTCATAAGTTTTTTTTCTATTATTCATCGATTGATTGATTCTCTTATAATTTAATCGCTTATGAACATTTCCGATGGTTTATCTTTAAAAATCTGAATACTGACCTTATATTCCTAATTTAATTTCTCTTTTAATTAAATTTAGTTCCTAATTTTAAGAGTCTCTTTTTCTCAATTTCTTGGCCTTAATTTATTAGATTTTTATTTTCTCTTTGCTAAGAGCTTCTTGTCTTGAACTACAAGCCTGAACAAGCCTCTCCATTGAACACTAAAAGATGGTTTAAAGAGCTTGACGAATAGGTTTGCTCATTTTATACCATCCACCTTTAGTTTCCCGAGGGAAATACATTTTTTATCTCCAAACATTGAGTGTGGATATTATTTACGACCTCACGGCAATGACCAGTTAGTCATAGCTGTGAGCCGATTTCGCCACGCTTGGAAATATATATAGAAGGTGCCCATAATAAGTCGTACTCGTCACATTAGACGCTGTAAGTACTTTCCCCCGCCCTAATGATCGATTCATTGCCTCTTATCAGTCAATTGGCACACTTCAGCACATAAATCGTTTAGTGTGTGCTAAACAGGCTTTAATCGCTGATTTTCTGTACTCGACAGTAAATTAGCCGCACTCTGCTATCGCAGAATGCCAACTAATTAGCCGGTCGGTCAGTCCGGGGCTCGGCCCAGATCTCCGTGCTTTTCGGGAGGCCCGGGTCAGTTAGCATATGGTCTAATCGGTTGATTGCCACCAACTATGGCCTGCAATCCATCATCGCGGGCTATAAATCATGTCCCGTATCGAAATCGGGTGCACTGCTACCTTTTCTAGCGACACCAGAACTTTGCGCGTGATATATGTACGTACATGCAGACATACATATATAATGTATAATTCCAGCCCCAAAAAATACATATCAGCCAATGATAGGAGAAGTCCCCTCCTTAGTAGAGTCACCTCTCGCTCTGGCGAATAAATTTTGCTAGGGGACAGCTCGTAAGTCACATAAGCGCTACTTCATCAGAGGTGACACGAGTGTACTTTATCGATTCCGCAAATAAATATAAATTATTTTAATTTAGTTAAGTCATAATAAGCAATTGATTGATGCCATAAATCATGAATATTAAATAGGCAAATATGGACTTTAAAATTAAGCATTTAAGTGATATTTAAAGACTCTCGAGACCTTGAAAGAACATTGGCAGTATCAAATAGGATATTTGCACATATGTTTTGTGGCATTAAGCATGGTTTTAATGAACTTCTATTGTGGGTAGAGAGTCATATAACACCTTTCCGTCACGAGACTTGAAAAGCTTTCCAACTTTCAGTCACGGGATCAGTTAAAATAGGAAGCAGTTAGGGGTGTGCTTACGATAAGATTATCACCTTCGATATGCCATTATTATGACCAATAATAGATAACACAGTTGTCATCAGCAGTAGGGAAAAAATTCCTTATATCATATTAGTGATATATAACTCTGGGCGAATGATTATAATGAAAGATAAAAATAAAAGGTATTTGATAGATCTATTAAATATATTTATCGGTAAATATGTAAAGTTAAATATATATTGCTGCAAAGCACACTTGAGCAAAGCTAACACCTAATTCTTCTCCCAGTCATATTTACTAAGAGTATATCAAGGAAAACTCCCTTTCCCTCGGCCAGATAAACACGCATATCTAGAGAATTTCCGCGAAAAACTCGCCGGGTGAAGCAAACCCTTTGTTCGTTCGCCACAGTTTGATTTATAGTTCCTGTTCTTGTTATTGCCTTAAGTACAATGCAAACAAAATTAATTGTGGCACAGAAAGATTGCGAACAAATTCGCGGCGGTGCCCCAACAGGGCAAAAGAGAAAAATATTAATAAATAAAATAAAAAAAAAATTCTACGGCAATTATTTGAACAGTTGTAAGGAAGACGGAATGGAGCTTGAAGTGTTGACGACTCTTTCTCTCTGCAGCTGTGGTGGAGCCACCTTCCTGCGAGACCGCAACGCCCCGAGATATTTAAATATTTACCCAACGAACCCCAGCGCCACATATGTATGTGATAGTGTGTGATAGTGCAATAAATAAATTATCGTATGCAAATAAATTTATGGCTGTTCACCGATCGACATGGTGATGGGATGGGGACTGGGGCGTTATCATTATCTGCACAGAAACCACAATGGGAATACGTGTTTTATGTACAGCACAGGCTTCGAATTAGCACTTGGAAGAGTCGGAGTCGGAGTCGAAGTCGGAGACCAAGTCGGGGGAGTCATGAGCCGCCGATTTCCTTTTGTTTATCATTCCCTATATAATGCGTGCTCCATATGATATTGTGACCGAATGCGTGGGCGGGGTATATTTCCTCGAGTATCTGGAGAATATGCCACAAAACAGCAGACCTTGTTCTTGAACTTTACAGCTATCGTGTCATTCCACGATCCACTATCGCAAATTGTTATATTATCAAATTATATCATTGACTTCATGCACTTCTTACACTTTATTTGTGGCTTCTGCTTATCGGGCCGTGGCCTGCGTTCCATCAATCAATCAAAGGCGATTAAATGGGTATTATTTTTGGTTTGCTAGTGTCACCGATGGAACTGTTTCTTTGATTTTTGATTTACATTCGTAGGACGAATTTTGTAATATTTTGATTATTATTTTCTATGCTTGTAAATCACACTAATTGGCTGTGGCTCCTCATGTATTTTAGCACTAGGCCGAACCGCACTCCTCGAGTTTGAAATATCGACTGCTTTTCAGTTTTTCAGTTTCATTCCGGCAACGGCGACGTCGACCGCAGCAGCAGCCACGGCGACGGCGTCACGACGCTTGGGGTTGTTCGTATCGAATGCCGGCGATGACGAGATCCGTGAGATGCAATACGCATTGGAAATGCTTACTGATCAGCAGAAGTCAGTTAGCTAATTTTATGCAAATTTTATTATTAATTATTAGGATTATAAGTTGGTTTAGGGCAAAGACTACGAATATTATGAATCGTTTAATCGAATTATACAGAAGTTTAGACACCTCACACTATGGGGCGTCTAGAATAGAAACAGCGACAAAATGATTATTTTATTCTAATTTAAAATGTGTTGATGGTACTTTAAATTGTGCAGGTAAAACGGAAAGAAAAATTATCTCCTTTGATTGTGTCTCCCAAAGTATGACACTTTGCTACAGAACTATGGATATGTATGGTAATAAAAATATAGGCAAACTAAGTGTCTCATGAGTAAGCCTGAAGTTTAGTTCGCTTAGCTAAAAGTACATCTATAGATTTCTTCAATAAAAAGTATAGTTTATTGCGATTAATGAATATAACCCTGACAGTAAAGCGTGCCCGCATTTTTAGCTTCTCTAAAGTTGCAAAAACTTGATGGAAAGAACAGAAGCCCCGAGGAAATGCAGGCAGAACGGAAATGAGCTCAAGTCTCCTCTCTCTTCAAGTCACCCTCCTAAATAATCCATTCGCGACTCGAATTATCAAGTCAATTCGGTGGACAAATAAATCAATGTTAAAGGGAGCATCGCCACTGGGAGGAAGATTTTACTATTGGATGAAGCAATTAACGCTGCTTTTTTTCCTCTTTAGTAGGTAGGCGGGGGCGGGGGCGTGGGTGTGGGTGTGGGTGTGAGTGGGTGTTGGGTGTTGAGTGGGTGTGGTGTCGTATTTGACAACTGTAATTGTCGCAGGCGCTTTGTGTGCCCACGAAATTCGCCTTATTGATAAGCAATGCAAATACAGCAGAGAACGAGCTGAATAAAAAGTATGAAATTCGAATGAGAACACACAGAGTGTGTGTGGTGTGTGGTGCGTGTGGTGTGTGATGCGTATGGTGTGTGTGGTGTGTTGAGTGTAGTTTGCAGTGTGTAATAATAGCAACAATGAGCAGCACAAGGGCTCAAGAGAATACAGCAGTTATTATCAGCGGCCAAGGCCGGGACAAAGCTGCAAAGCTGCTGCTGCTGCCGCTCGGCTGCTCGGCTGCTCGACTGCTTGAGTGTTGCCCTTAGTTTGTTGTGTGCACAAGTACTTATGCAGCCCAGCAGCGAGGGCTGACACAGTAGTTGTGGGGGTACGAGGTGCACTATGTGGGTACGTACTCGTTTCTAGATAAGATAATCGGGTTTTAACGTCCAAAAGTATTTTTATCGAATTTTTAATGCCTGCTTAAAGGTGATTTAATGATTTTATGAGTGCCATAAATTAGTGTGCAGTTTGCGAGGGTTGTCACTGGAATGGGAGGCTTGGAAAACTATGAACTAAATAAATATATTTGATATATCAAAGAGAATTTTAAGTAGAAAATCTCCTTAATTAATAAACAGTTCCTAACTTAAATATAACACTTATTAAAGTCTTAGCATAATTTCCGTGCTTAGTTACGGAAATATAAAGCCATCTCAATTGGAGTATTAATAATCCCCTTTCCCATATAATTTCCCTTGAAACTCTAGAACCTCCCCTCGCGGCATGGGCCATACTATCATGTTATGGTGTTTCCGTTTTTTTTCTGCCTTTGCTGGAGCGACTGCTAATGAGTCCGCCGCCGCCGCTGCTGCTGCCCGGTTGACACATGTAAAGCGGAAGCCAGACCGAGATCGGCGATGAGAAAAAAGCATGAAACCCGAGACCGGGGCCAGAACAACAGCAAAAACTGTTAACAGTTAGCACTGGAACTCCGCGAACGACCTTGACACTGGGCCGACCGAACAGGAGGCCCCCACTGAAGCCGCCGCATTTCCCCCAAACATAAAAAAAAAAACCTATATGATCACATGTGTGCTTGCCGAGATAATCGCTGGAACCCGTTTACGATCGGCACGGCGAATCATCAAATATTTGCATTCATAAGGGAAAATTTAATTAGCAGCCTCAGCACAAAAACAAAGTGGAGCAGAATCGATATTTACCCCGAAACGACGGGAGGCGGTAAAAAAAAAAGTGTTTAATTAGTTGGATTTAGCATAATTACTCACATTGTTGGCCGCCGGTAAACACCGCCAGTGCCAGTGCCCGAGCCCGGGAATATGCGTAGTTCAAAGCAAACAAATACTAAGCCAAACTGCAAATAAACAAGGCCTCTAAAGAATTCGATGGAAGAACCCAAAAAATGCTCATCCCATTTCCCAGTTCCCACTTTCCATACCAATAAGCTTCCTGATCCGCTGCTGGCCAACTCCCAAAAACTCCACCTGCAATTGCGATTGCGGCATTTTGTTGTTGTTGTTCAAAAATAAAACACTTGCCACATTCCAAAGGCAGACCAGGCAAAAGTTCACAGCCAGTGCGATGGCTCCTCTATATTTATAGGCTCCCAATGAGGTGGTTTATTAAAATTAGACCAGAAGCACAGGGAGCCATATAGAGTGCAAGTACCGTGGGATTATGAAACAGCCGGCAGTAAGGAGAAATATACATTAAAATATAGTTTAAAGAGGGCTAAAAGTAGAAGGAATAAGCATATTTTAAAACCTATATCCAGCAACGGAATCTTACTTCCGTAGAAAATAATATAAATGGAATTAGCCACCTTTATTTTCTATTTATTTTATTTCTTGGAATTTCCTATATTTTTTTAAGATTTTCAGAGAAATAAATGATATATTTATAATCTAAATGATAAAAATAAAACCTATTACGAAAATAATTAATAAATAAATTGAAGCAGCATTTTCCTGTGTAAACCCCTTTGAACTGTATCTATATTCTAAATTATTTTCCATTAAATTAGAACCTTATCTTCTATAAAACCAACCAATAAATTAGCTCAACATTTCCGATTTAAATTATTTGCATTTTTGAACTGTAACAAATGGAATTTGTGGAGCTTGAACTTCGGCTTTGAAGCCCCTTAACTGCAATAGTTCTGATACGTAATTCAATTTGGCATTGCCTGGCGGCATCGAGGCACCTCCAATCCATGACTCCCACTGACTCATTCGTAGGTTCTCCCCTTCCCCTAGTGTGTGTGGGTGTATATATCCACGGTCTGTGTGTTATAGACACCCCAAGTACCTAGCCAGGACAGCCGAGAATGACATCATTTTGGTTTGATTGCTGGCCGCTGTGAGACAAATACAACAACAAGAATGGAATGGAATTTGTTATTCCGACTTGGCTTCCGCGGAAACTGCATTACTCATCCATCCCCTGCGAAGATCCAGAGGTACACCATGACGAGCTGTAAAATCTGACAAAATTGTTGGTGGCTCTTGGCCAGCGGCCAAGTGTAACATCGAAAAGGGAAGTGTATGGCAGCGCCTATTGAGGAGGATGATGTGGGGATTCAATCAACAAAAGTAGCATCCAAACAATTACCTACACAGAGAACTATGAATGGGTGTTAAATAATAAATATTTGTTACATTTATAAAGATATTTTTGATATTTTATAAGTGGAAAAAACATATACTACTTTTTCTTAGAAAGTCAAGAGGTTCAAGGCTACAAATTATTTGGCTTATGTCCAGCTTTAGTCTAGAATTAGCGAGAATTAAGTGACTAGCGCATTCATTCATAAGATATATCTTGTGTGAAACATATATTATATTCTGAATAACATATATTTTTAAATTAAATACTTAAATATAAAAAACAATAATATTATGGGTTTATGGCTTGATCTTTAATTTGTTTGATTACAACTTGTGTGAATTCTGTTGATTAAACCGAAAAATATACTGAATATCTTAGAAATAAATAACTTTTTATGATAAAATTATATTAAACTCTCTTTGTACGCAAAATGGCTAAAATATATAAAACAGAAGTCAGGAAAACAAGTTTATTTGAATGTCAGAAGCCTGAATAATTCATATTTCAACTCACATATTTATTCTTTTTGTTTTTGTTTAAAATACAAGCATTATTTCTAGATTAATTATTCTACATTGGGTTCCCTACAACTACAAATGTAAGCGATCCAAATATAAATATACATATGTAGATTGACACGGGTTAAAGATGATAAGCTCAAAAGTGCAAGCACCGATAATGGCACGTACAGATACTCATAGGGGATAATCTACAAGAAAAAAGGGAAGCCCCCGAAAATCGTTGTCTACTTCGCAATGCAAATCAAATAAATAATTTACGTATTAGCTTTCATCGAACAAAAGGCTAGAAATTTAATTTCCAACTCGGGTTTTCCCAACTTGAAGCTAACAAAAGCGTCGCCGCCACCCGAAATGCAAACAAAACACGAAAACGGAACGGAAAAGGCGAAAAACTCACCCTCCTTGGCAAGGCAAGGAAAAGTGGTGGGACAAAAGGGAAAACCCTACGCAACATGTTCCATGTTCGGCGGGGAAAACAACCAGGGGTGTGGGGCGGGGAGCTTAAATGAAACTGGAGCAGCAGCAGCAGAGGTACTACCAGCACCAGCGAAGGGCAAACACAAAGAACACAGAGAAAGGCAAGCAAATTTGCAATTGCAGACAAAGGAAAGAAAAAGTTTTCGGGGATGGGTCTTGGCATGGGCATGGGCCATAGCCATAGGCCAATAGCCAATATCAAGAGCGCGACGCTGGAATTGCTGGAGGGGATTAGGATCGAGGTCGGGGTCCGGGATCGGGGCAACCAGTTGGTGCCAAGGGCGGAGCGGAATGGACGTGTGGGCGCTCGTAACAATTGACAATGCGGCGTATGCGCGATGGATGCCCAGCTGATGGTGATACAATGGAACACTGACACAGTGAACGAGTTTCCCACTCACCCACACACACACACTCGCACACACTCTCGTAATTGCAGCCGCACACCGACGCACACACACTCGGAAAAACTTTCCTTTGAACAGGCTTTCGGCAGTGTCTGTGTGTATTTCATGGATACACAATTTATGTTGGCCAATTTCTCGCCTCTGTTTGTATACAGAATTTCTATGATTAATCACACACACACCGCTGCCCCCGAGACTTACCCTAGTTTATGGCATTAATTTCTGGAATTGCCAACTTCAAAAAAACGTTTTCTTTCCTTAAATATTTAAATTAACTTTTGGCTGATATCCGCCCCGCTGCAAGATTTCGGTTTACGTCAATTTGTTTATGCCAATTTTACGGCGATACGCTGCGCTAGGCTCTCTCCTCCGCATAGATATATGGATAATTTGGATATATGGTAATCGCGTGTGTTTGTTTGCCCGATCCGAGATCCGAGAGTTTTGCGCGCCTCGTGCCAAACGGAATTGGGGAAGGCAGCCAACGACAACGACAACGTCTCCGCTCGAGAGCCGAAAAGCGTATATACAACAAAATATTTCGAGCGGAGAGCAGCACAGCGCCAAGTGAAAAGCCAAAAAACAAAAACAAAAAAAAACACAAACGAGACAGCAGGAAAACATACCAAATTTCCCGGGCTGGCGTTGCCACTGTATAGGTTCATGGTCCAGGCTCTGAGTAGCTATAAACCTCCTCCTGCCTGCTCCTGGTTATCTCCAGACACTTTTGTCCAGAATTTAATGGTGAAAAGTTTGTATTGAAAGTATGAAATGAATATAAATTGTATGTAAAATATATATATCTCTAAGAGTTGAGTGGAAAACACCAGCTGTCTGGCAACTTTCCACCGAACGAAGGGAAAATTCTCAGCAGCAGCAGCAGCAGCTTTTCCTCGGACGCGACATGCGCAGTGGTTGTTGGAGAACGACCTACAGGTCGTATGGAGCACACACAGGCAGGCAGACGCAACATTTTCGAGCGTGTGATAACACACCGACCGAGGCGCCCTCGCCCGGACTTTCCCTTTCCGGAGACGACTCCCGACTCCGGAGAGCGGCAGCGAGAGTGCGTGGGCCACCCATTTTAGGGAGGCCCAATTCCGTTTGGGATTCGTATTCGGATTCGGGCCCTAGACAACGGAGCGCTGCATTGAGGGAGGTAGGAAATTTATGGCTGTTATCATCACACTTGGCCAGGGCCAGCAGCAGCAGCGAGAGGCGGCAACAAATATCGGGCAATGCGAACTGCCGGAAACTAGGTCAAATCCCACTAGCCCGAACACAAGTTCGGAATTCGGGTGAAGTGTGTTTGTTTTTTCGGTTTTTTTTTTCAGGGAAATAAGATGGAGGGAATTGGAGAGAATTTTCTGATTGCTTTCACACTTCAAGTGTTGTCGGGTATTTAAGGGAATATTACTTAGCAATTTTTACCTATTTAATTATAAGTGAATACTAAAAGAAAAGTGGGTTTTTTTAGTTTACGTTTATCCCTGTGTCATTTAATATATATAACTGTCATTTTATATATATATCTCTTACAGTCTCGTAGCAACTTTTACAATATTGTAGGAATGTAAAGTGGGAAAAAATAAGCTACAATTTTTTTTAAATATTTAACAAAGGTATTCTAATAAAATTAGAAGCTAATAGATATTTTTTTAAGATCGTGCTTTCACTTATACATTGTTTTCGAAGAAGTTATAATAGTTTGAAAGTTTGGGCTTTTATGAAAGTATTTATTCCATAGCTTTAAATATTTTAATATATGAAATATTAATTTTAAGGGCTAAGGAGTTTATATTTATTATTATTATTATTATGCTTTCGATGAAGTTATGATAGTTTAATAGATTGGACTTTTATAAACGTATTTATAAGATATCTAAATTCATGAAATTGTAATTTTAAGGGCTTTGAATACTAAGGAGTTCATATTTATTATTATTTTCAGAGCCGTTGCTTTATTAATGGTGCATATCTATTAATAATATTATTTTTTATCAAGGGCAAGATCCATATTTAATTATTGAAAATGTTTAGTCTTAAAGAAAAATCAAAATAGTATAGAAATAGTGTAGAAATAAGGTAATTGGAGGAAAACATTATCCATAGAATTGATCTGAAACTTAATTATTTTATATATTAACAATTTTAATATATATTTAACACCTTTCTTAAAGATTCCCTTGGTGGTTAAAGGAAATAAGATTAATAATAGTTAACTAGAGGATCATAAGTCTGTCATCTTGCATTTAAAATGTATTTTTTTACCATATCTTCCTAACAGAACCCCCCACACCCTTCCAAGTAATTAGATGCCGTAATTTCTTTATGAAAAAAATAAGTCTACAATTTTTATTATTGGTTTTTAGTGACGTTTTCTTTCATTTTGACAATTTTTTCATTGATACATCGTTGCGTATAGCGCAGGTTCCGAGTGTGCGGGGAGGCGAACAAATGGGGGTATGGGGGTGCTGTCTTGTCTTGTCTAGAGGATGATACGGCAAATTTGTTTACGCCCGTGGGGGTGCCGACTGGCCACAAACCGGACCCGGCTCGGCTGGTCGCAGGCGGCTGCCCGGAGAGGTAAATAACAACAGGAAAGAGAGTATATTCATGTCCTAGCTTCCTAACTTCCGATCGGCGCGCTGGTCTGCTCCGATCCGTTTAGCCGCTTGATGGCTATCTTGGCCACGCCCTTGGTGCACTCCGCCGAGCCGCCCATGAGGACGAGGAAGAGGCCGTTGTGGGCCACCGTGTTCCACAGCCGATCGATGATCCTGTCCAGCTTGGCGGCATTGCGCTCGGCGCTCTCCAGCACAAAGTCCTGCTCGGGCACTCGCAGATTCGCAATAGTCAGGGCGTTTTCCAGGGCAATCTCGTTGACCTTGCGCACGGCCTCCTTGGACGTGGACACCTCGTGAACCCGCACCGCCTTGCTCTGATCCTTGGGCGTTGTTGCGCCCGCCCTCTCGATGACCTCCTTGAGCCGCGGCTGCAGATCCCCAACCGTCACGATGGCCGTCCGCTTGTCCCGCTTGGCCACATGCGCGAAGAGATTATTGCTGATGGAGTCGCCGCTGGAGGCATTGGCCAACTCCTGCAGCCGCTTGTGCTGCGTAAGGATCTCGTCGCCGAACTCGATGCTGTTGGCCAGCTTCATCTTGACCAGCTTCAGCGTGGCGCGCGAGTCCTCGATGGAGTCGTGGCCCTCCTCGTTGTCCTGGATCGTCTCCTGCAGAAAGGTCTGGGCCAGGTGCTTCAGCTTGCTCTTGCGCCGCCGCACGCCTGACAGGTTGAAGCACACGCTGGTGTCGATCACATACGGATGCATCATCCGCATGGCGTTCAGATCCGAGTTCAGCGACTGACCCACCAGAATGGCGTCCGGCGGCAGCAGCGCCGACACCTCGTTCTGCACCTCACGCAGCCGCTTGGTCACCTTCCTCATGATGTCCTCCGTGATGCCCGAGTACTGCGTCAGGTAGTCCGAGATCCGGTTGTCGGGCATCACCAGGGTCTCGTACACGGTCTGGTACTGTTCGTCCACAATGGAGATGCGCGTCAGCTCATTGAGCCCCGCCACCGTCCTGCACATCTCGCAATCCACGCCGAACATGGGACTGCGGTTGGTCACCGGCTCGTACGACTTCTTGGTGAACTTGAAGTTACGGAAGCGACTGTGCAGCTCCCCGGCCAGGGGAATGGGGTAGCCCTCGTCGACCATCTGCAGGGCGGAGAGCAGGAGCTTGGTGCGCGGAAACTTATCGTCCGGGTGGAGCCCAGCGATGGACTTCTTAATCTTGAAGCCCTCGATGGGGAAGATTGTCTTCACGAATAGCGTGGGATCCTTGTTCAGCTCCAGGGCCGACTCCAGGGAGCCGTGCTCGTCGATGAGCTGCTTGGCCTGCACATTGGTGAGGGGAATCTGCGAGGAAGAGGATACGCATTAGAAGGGCTCGCTAAATGGTCTCGGAGGCAAGTTACCTGTGCTATCTCGTCGATGATCTGACCCTCGTCCTGCGGCGGCAGCAGCATCTCCAGCTTGGTGTTGAATATCCGATTGGTGGCCTCGAACTGGCTCTCATTGGAAAGGTAGTGGTACAGGGACAGGCCCTCCAGTATGACCACCACGCTGTGCGACAGACTCAGCCACTTCTCGACGCTGCACCACCGATCCGGCCGGCAGGGGCTCTGCTGGCCGATGAGCGCCGACATCAGCAGGTGCTGGATGTCGGTGAGGAAGATGGGCGTGCGCGCATGCTGGGGCGTCTCCAGGGAGGCGCGCTGGCCCATCTCCCTCAGTCGCAGTCCCGGTACATCCTCCAGCTGACGCTTGCGCCGCCGCAGCTCCGCCGCCAGTGATTTGTACTGCTCCTGGCTGAGGCTGCAGATCTCAGCCGGTAAACTGTCGCCGCCGGCTGCCGTGTCCTCGTCGCGGCTCCTCTTCACCGCCGGCTCGTCGCTGTCTTCCTTGCTGGCCGCCTCCTGCTCCGGATTATTACGGATTGTGAGGCGATTCCGATGCTTTCGCTTGCTGGAGACGGTGACAAATCCGTCGTCGACGTCGTCGTTGCTCTGCTCTTTTGGCGCAATCTTGGCCTCGTCTTTCTCCGCCTCCGCGGCGTCACGTTTCTTGGCCAATTCCGCCTCGTGCAGGCGATCCCGGTCGTTCAGCTCCATCAGATTGGCCAGAGCCGCCAGCTTCTTCTTCTTCTTCTCGTTGCGCTCGTGCTGCTTGGCCGACAGCTGCTCCTTCATCCTGGTGCGCTTTCCGTTCAAGCTACAGGTGAGAAAAAACCAAAAACCAGGTGATTTGTGGGCGAAATTTCAGGTAAACAAAACGTGGTGTGGTCTAGAGAGGGTAAATTTTCGATACATCTATTTAAAAAACATCGATTAGCGGATTTATTCCGCTCGCGGCAGCTGGTCATACTTAAATAAAGACACTGGCGCTGCCAGACTCAGGCACCGGCACTGCCAGATCTGGCAGAAAACATCGTGCACAAAGCTGTTTGATATGAAACTCAATTATGTAGTATAGTTATCTCGCTCTAACGCGCTCCGCCACTAGTGAAAGGGAGATGGCTATACCACCAACAACCGTTAGAATGCCGCGTGCTTTTAGAAATTTGCAAACTCGCCAAAGTTAGACTCACTTCCAACAATTATACGTTTTAAGCCACAAAGCAGCCAAAATTAACCACATCAACATGTATACAGCCGTCAAGCCGCTGTCCAAGTATCTGCAATTCAAGTCGGTGCACATCTACGATGCCATTTTCACGCTGCACTCGAAATGCACGGTGGCCCTGCTCCTGGCCTGTACTTTTCTGCTCTCCTCGAAGCAGTATTTCGGCGATCCCATCCAGTGTATGAAGAACACGGACCTGGACTACTTTCACGCCTACTGCTGGATCTACGGGGCATATGTGCAGGCCAACTTAACCAGGGCGCCGTCGCTGCATGGCGAAATACAGTGCCGACCGGGTAAGATTAGGGGGGAAAAAGGGGGACTTTACAGCTGAAACTCTATTCCATTGCCCATTCCAGATGTGGTGGGACGCGCGGTGCCGCCGGAAAACCGTCGCTACATCCGCTACTATCAGTGGGTGGTGCTGGTCCTCCTACTGGAGTCCTTCATCTTCTATTTGCCGGCTTTTCTCTGGAAGATCTGGGAGGGCGGCCGGCTGAAGCACCTGTGCGCCGACTTCCATCAGGCGGTGGTGTCCAAGGACAAGAGCAAGGCCCATCTGCGCGTGCTGGTCAACTACTTTACCAGTGACTACAAGGAGACGCACTTCCGCTACTTTGTGAGCTATGTGTTCTGCGAGATTCTCAATTTGCTCATCAGCGTGAGTAACTTTTCGAGATATTGGGAGATTATGAAGCCAACAGAGCTCCCCCTTCGTGTGCTCCACAGATTGGCAACATCCTCCTGTTGGACGTATTCTTCGGCGGCTTCTGGGCCCGCTACATGGAGGCTCTGCTGGCCCTGTACTCCGGCGACTATGACGAATGGAACGACATCACCATGCGCGTCTTTCCCAAGTGTGCCAAGTGCGAGGTGGCCAAGGTCGGCCACAGCGGCTCCGACAGCCTGTACGATAATCTGTGCCTGCTGCCGCTGAACATACTGAACGAGAAGATCTTTGCCTTCCTGTGGATCTGGTTCATTCTGATGGCTGTCTTGGTGGCCCTCAAGTTCCTGTACCGCCTGGCCACCATTTGCTATTCGGGCATGCGCTTCCAGCTGATGCGAGCCCGGGCTCGCTTCATGCCCAAGTCCCACCTGCAGCTGGCCCTGCACAACTGCAGCTTTGGCGATTGGTTCGTCCTGATGCGTGTGAGCAACAACATTGGTCCGGAGATATTCCGCAAGCTGCTGGAGGAGCTGTACGAGGCGCAGGCCATGACCAAGAAAATGACGCCCGGAGCGGACGATGTCTAGGCCATGCGTCGTATATTTAATCTCAAAATTCTACATGAAGTAAGTCTTTTCTGTTCTTTTTTCCTCTTTAAAACATGACATCTCAAGTTGAAGATTAAGATGACAAGAAGAAAGTTATTATAATTTTTCATTCCTATTCACATTCATATTCATATCATATTCATATTCATGTTTACTCTCTCGTCGATATGTACATATTATCGAACCAATTGTTAACTAAAAACGAATCTAACCTCAAGCTAAGCGAAATATATAGCATTTGTAGCTGTTCAGCACTTAATATTTGATTTAAACTTGTATTTCTTGGTTCCTTTGAGTTATTGGTTTGTTTTTCTGTTGGAAAATCAATGGCTTATCGTTTTTCTTGTGTGTATCTTGGCTACAGCTTTTTAAAGATTTATTTTATGACTAAATCGTGCAAGTTTTGACTAAGTTTCATTTGAATCTTGAGATACTTTGAGATACTTCTTTAAATAATTTATAAATGAAGGGTATTTTTGCTTTAAATCATTTATAATAATCCCTTAAACATTATAAGTACTCTATATATCTTTAAGATATTATCTCGAAAACTTTATAAGTACTCTATATATCTCTAAGATAGTCTTACCTAAGACGCTCTAGTTACTAAGAAGCCGAACGCCATACGATTCTGTTGCACACGCATTTTTCGTGTAGGACATAGCGAAACGTCCTAGCAAAAACGGTTGCCATGGAGACAGAAAGAGCGCTGTAGCCGCACGTTCTCTCTGTAGCGACTATAAAGCGCGCTCCATCTGTCTACATGACAAGGGCAGCCGACGACTGTGTGTGTTCTCACACACTCTACACCTGTACGCACATACGTATGCAAGAGCGTGCAATTTTTAGATTTTTACGCTCTTAACTTTTTAAGAGCGGGAGAGCGCAATTTTCGTTCAAAAACAAAATTCTGCTTGCGTAAGGAAAGTTTATGGTGGTCGTTACTAATCTTAGTAATTCTAGTGTCTTTGGTATTGTTGCATTAAAGCATTTGTAGTGATCCCCTAAACCTTATAAGTACTCTACATATCTCTAAGATAGTCTTACATACCTTTGAGACCTGCCAATGCTGTGCAGAGCCAGTCTGGTCCACATCATTTCAATTATCCGCCTTTGTGTCCACTTAAGTTTCCAATACGGGATCGTGTAGAGCAATCCCCTGCAGCTGCTCCTCCTGGGATCTTGCCTAGGCCGGATGCTGCAAAATCCAGCAGATCAAACTGAAGTTGAAGCTTGACGATGGGTCCTAGAACTTTCTTAGCTTGCGCATTAATTTTTAGGGACTGAGTTCTGCAAGAAGACAAGTAAACTCAATGAGATACCAACACCTCTGCCTCTTCGGGGCTTCTACTCACACTTTGTCAGATGGTAAAATTTAGATACCAGATTATTTTATGCAACTTATTGAGTGTGTGTTCTGTGTGTGTTTTTCTTGCATTTGTGGCCGTTTGTGATTTTTTTTATTTCATTTATTTTGCCGGTATTGTCGCGTACAAGAAGCCTAAGCCCCTTTTTTTTGTGGACCCTTAAAACTCAGAACTAAAAATGTAAATATTTTTGGGGCTGCGCTGTACGAAATTTGTATAAAAATGATTTGGGAAACTGGCGAGTGTCGACCTACAACTAAGTCTGGGCCTGCTTAGTGCGAACATTGACACTCTCTATGGGGCAGAGGGGATGGGGTTTTCCGTTTGGATATGTGGGTGGGTTGGTAGCTGGTTCGTTGCTCCACCAAAAATTCCCCTTCAACTTGCACTTTTTCGACGGTCATTTTGAGCTGACCGTCGCACTTGTCGAACCATTTTTCATTAACCAAAAAACTGTAAAGTTCAAAACGTAGCAGAAAACTGCCCGTGGAAGTGTGTCGATCCACACAGGTGATCCACTTTCCGGAAGCCTACATAAGCCCGGCGATCGGCCACCGCCGGCTTCAGTTGCCGTTTATCGGGCGGATCGCGCGGAAGTCTCCATCGTCGTCGTCGAAGTCGAAGTCGTGGTCTCGTGGATATCAAATTCGGGCTTTCCGTCAGTGCTTTCTTGTGTGGATTTTTGTTTGAGTGAATTGCTGTAATCCGAGGCTCCTTGTTGGCCCGACGATTTAACAAAGTGCAAAACATATAAATATATATAGAAACCCCACCAAAAAAAAAAGGGGTGGAAAAATAAGTCTTCAGCGTTTTTGGGGCCTTTAACAAAAAACAAGTATAACAAATTGCAGTTTAAATTTACAAAAAATGTTTCCAGCTTAAGTAATAAGCCTGAGAAAGTGAAAGAAAATTGGGACTAACATGAATTACAACATGGATGGTATGTGTGGTTACTTAAAGAACAGCAGGTTCCCTAGACAAGGCCTATGTTAAAGGAAGCGTTTCCTATATTAAATAATTATTACCATTAAAAATTCAATTAAACACACACTATAGGGTATAGATACCTTTTTTATCTACCTTTTATCACCCTTTACTTCAGTTTCTTCACCCACATCTTAACATATTTGTGCTGCCAAGTAAATTCCATTTAATTTCTTTGCCAGTTCCAATTTAGTTCGAACTGGAATCAGCATTTTCTTTACAAAAAATGATTGCGAAATTGCTGAACAAGCTCGCGAAAGTTCTGAACCAAAATAAAACCACAAAAAAGATAAAAAAAATGTGTGGTTAACATACAATTAAACCGTAAAGTACTTAAAGCAATTTTTGATAATTAAAAACCACATAAAAAACTTACAAATTAATAATTGTTTAATAAGGAAACTATTGAAATAGGCCTTGACTTTGTAGAGATTTCTTCAAAAGCGAATAATTCCATGCTTAAAACCCCCTTAGAGCTGGAGGCCACCAGGCTGCTGCGGCACCCGCGTCGCTGGTGGAGCAGTGGACCCAAACGCATAGTGGCCATCTCAGTGCTGGTCATCATCACTTTGCTCTTCTCCCTTATCTATCATGGCCTTGTGGTCGAGCGAATGGGTGAGTTGGCTTAATCTCTGGTGAAGTTTATGGTTTAACAACTCCCTTGACAGATCGTGTCCAGCAGATTGCCGCCCTGAATGCCGAGCATCGGATTATGGCCAATCAGCCCTTTGAAGAAGAGGATTCCCTCATCGTTAGCCCCCAGACTTTGCACTTTAAGCTGCTGGACGATGAGATCAACAAGGATTTCAATGACCTCAAAAGGAACAAGAAACGCATGAAGAACCTGCTGGTCAAGTTCCGATGGCACAAGAAGCTTCGCACGGTGCGGGAGTTGTCCCGCCTGGATCAGCTTGATCCTGTGGCCATGGAGGCCAAACTGCAGAGCCTCTACTCCAAGCTGCGAAGCAAGCGGGCAAGGGAGGTGCTAAGCCAGCTGGAAAGCGAGTTTGTGCGCTGCAAGAAGCACACGCCGCACGACTGCATGTCCGCCTTCCTGCGCATGTACAAAATGGCCAAAGAGGTGGCCGAGAAAATGGAGAAGATGAAGGAGATTATGCGGGAACAGCAGCCCCTGATAGAGTCGGAGAGTTCGGATTCCCATGAACAACAGAGGGGGACTTTTGCGCCGGCTGATTTAACTCAAGATCAGGTTACTCCCAGTCCTCCAGCTGCAGGCAATACCACCGAGAAACCCCAGAGAATGAAGATAAAACCAGCCAGGATCAGTTGGATCATCGATGGACACGATCATGATGGCAGCGAGGTTTATACGGATGATGTTACGGCTAAGACGAGCACGACAATGACTAGTTTACCTGGAAATAGTACTAAAAAACTTAAGGGAGAGGAACCCACTGTCACTCCAGGGAATGTGGAGAGCTCCACGGAGCAAATCAGCTGGATTCTGGATCACTTTGACAAGCCCAAGGAGATTGTACGCACCACTGAGCGGCCAGGACAGCGTACCACGCGAGATCTAACCACCACGGGACCAGATTTCCATCATAAATCCACTCAGAAACCGGAAAGGGAATCAACGGAGAGTGTCAGCACCATTACCACAGATGCACCAAGTCCTTCCAGGATATATACCACAGAAGGACCTATAACCACAACCAAATTAGACACCACAGAGGAGGCTATGCCCGCCAGCACCACAGCAGTTCCAAGGAAAATGCAATTCGATTGGATTATCGACGGCGATGAGGTGGAAGAGGCAACAGAAGCCCCTAACAAGACCACCACAACCTCGGTAACAGCTGAAACAACTACAGAAGCCTCCATTATCAGTACAACTGCGGGACAGAGGAAGCTGCAGTTCGATTGGATCATAGACGGCGATGAGGTAGTGGAGCCACAGGGTAACTTCACCACCACAACTGTCACCACCAGTGCCAGCTCAGTGGCTATCAGCACCACAGAAGCCCTCGAAACTGTGCAGAACTCCACTGGGCATACCACCAAGCCGCCTCCGGTAAAGATCAGCTGGATAATCGATGGGAACGAAGGCAGTTCCGAAGTGAATACCACCCTCGAACCCAAGGAGGCCACACCGCGATCCGTGCATCCCCTGGACAATCCCACAAGCATAGAGAACATGCTGGAGAGCTTCGAGCGGCACGAGCAGGAGAAACCCATACTCAAGGTGCTGAAGGCGAATGAATCCTCGCAGGAGGAACACCTCCTCTCCGATGATGTCTCCGAACGTCAGCTGTGGCTGAAGAAATTCGAGGATCAGGCCAGGCCGAATCAGAACGAGTTGATAGACACCTTTGGCACGGCCATGGATGCCAAGGTTTTAGACAAAATGGGACCCAAGATCAATCCGCTGAATGGACATGTTTGGAATGGTAAGTATATCGATTCTATTAAGGCCAAAGCTAACCCCATCCTTCTCCCGCAGCTGCAGATGCCCAGATCCTTAGCCTGTGCGAGCGTGTGGCCATGAAGATGCGTAATAAGTTGGCCCCCAATGCAGCAGCAGAGGGTGAGACCCAGGAGAAGGGTGAGACCTTCACCGCCTCGCCCAGTGTGCAGTTTACGAGCCGTGCTCCTGGCGGTTTTCCCGTTTCCGGTGAAACCATGAAGGCCTCGGCTCAGTTTATGTTCAATCCGAACTTTGGCATGATGCCCAGCATCCCCGTGTGCTTCTACATGACGCCAGCTAACTTCCGGATGCCCATGTGGTCGGCATCGCCTTCGTTTATGGGCATGCAGGGAGGCGGCCACTTTGGCGGCAACTCCAATGTAGGCGGCAACGGCGGCGGCGGCATCTTCTTTGTGCCCCAGCAATTCGGACCGAGTGGTAACTTCTTTGGCGGCAGTGGTGGCTCCGGAGCGGGTGGCCAAGGGGCCAATATCTTCTCGAAGAATGCCTCGCCACAGAAACTCTCCAATCAGCAGCAGCAGGTGTACTGCAGCTACATGCAGAACCAGCAGGGACAGGGCCAGGGTCCGTCGCAAAACACCAATCAGCAGCAGCAGCAGGCGGGAGCGGGAGCCCAGCCGGGCTTCTCCAATGCCAACTTCAAGATGCGGCATGCGAATCAGTCGAGCGCCGGCCATCAGCAGATCATCTACGCCAGCTATGCGGGATTGCCGCCACAGCAGCCGAACCAGGAGGTTGCCAGGTGCCTGCAGCCCGGTGAGGTGGCCTGCTTTGGACGCGACAAGGAGTGCATTGCCGCGGAGAGATGGTGCGACAATGTGGTGGACTGTTCGGACGGCAGTGATGAGTCTGCCTGTACCTGTGCGGATCGATTGGACGAGGAGCGGCTTTGCGATGGCTATGCGGATTGTCCCATGGGCGAGGACGAACTGGGATGCTTTGGCTGCGAGCCACTGGCCTATTCCTGCTACGAGAACTTGGAGGAGTACGAGCAGCACAATCGCTCCATGATTTCCATGTGCTACAATCGCCAGGAGCGCTGTGACAGCTTCCTCAACTGCCTGAACGGGCGGGATGAGCAGCAGTGCAGCATGCTGGTCACTGATGTGGCGGATCACATGGTAAGTCCACTGTTTACTCATTGATTTAAGTCTCTGCAGTCAGCAGTCTCTGTAATCTCTTCCAGTCCCATGCCGCCTCTGCCTCTGAGGGTTTCCTGTACCACAATCATCGCGGCGACTGGCATCCTGTGTGCAACAATGGCGAAAAGTGGGCGGCTGCCGCCTGCGAGCTGGATGGGAAGGATCTCCCGGTTGCTTCGCTCAATGTAAGCTTCAGAGCCTTGAGGCTGCCGGGTCCCTTCATAGAGCCCTCCCTCCATGCTGGCGTGATGTTTGCTCAAGCCTGTCACGGACGCAATGGCCATGATTCCCTGGTGGATCATGTGGCATATGTCAAGTGTCCGCCCATGCAGTGTGGCCTGCCCAAGAAGGAGATGTCAAGGGAGCACTCAAAGAGAGCCAAGCGAGTGTCGGCGGAGTCCAAGGAAATCGTGGGCGAGGGACGCATTGTTGGCGGCAGCTATACCAATGCCCTCCAGTGGCCATTTGTGGTGGCCATCTATCGGGATGGCAAGTTCCACTGCGGGGGAACCATTTACTCGGAGCGTTGGGTGGGTTAAAGTCTTCCTTACTTTGTAGCTTAGATACTAATCCTTGGGATATTCCTCACAGATTATCAGCGCTGCCCATTGTGTCATCAACTTTGGCAAGTACTTCTACGAGGTGCGTGCCGGACTCCTGCGTCGCTCCAGCTACTCGCCTGCCACCCAGATACAGCCCGTCTCCCATGTGGTGGTCCACCAGGCCTACGAGCGGAGGAGCATGCGCAACGATCTCTCCCTGCTGCGACTGGCTAGGCCGCTGCATTTCAATCGCTGGGTGAAGCCCATCTGTTTGCCGGACAAGGGAAGGACCACGTTGGGCAATGACTGGATCTGGGGACCCGAGGAGCACACCCTGTGCACTGTGGTGGGATGGGGAGCCATTAGGGAGAAGGGTCCAAGCAGTAAGTAGGGATAAGTCATGAAAATATTCCATATTTAATTAATTTCAACTCCTCCAGGCGATCCCCTGCGCCAGGTGGTGGTTCCCATTCGCAAACGCTGCACGGATCCCGAGGATCAGGCCTCTGAAGACATTTGTGCTGGAGATCCCAGTGGAGGACGCGATGCCTGCCAAGGAGATTCTGGAGGCCCGCTCTTCTGTCGCAGTGTCTCGCAGCCGGAGGAACACTATCTCGCCGGTGTGGTGAGTCACGGCAATGGCTGTGCTCGCCCCCAAGAGTTTGGTGTCTACACGCGCGTTACTCTCTACCTGGACTGGCTGGAGATGGCCACCACACCGCGCCTGCTGCCCACACGCCAGCCCCTGCAGCTGTGTCCCGGCTTTATATGCGTTTGGGGCGGTAAGCGCTGTATAGCCAAGCGTCAGCGTTGCGATCGCAATGTGGATTGCCTGGGCGGCGAGGATGAGGTGGGTTGCACCTACAATTTCATACCCGACATGGTGGGTGGAATGCCACAGAATGTGAGCACCACCACAGAGAGTGACTATCATCCGGAGGAGGAGGCGGTGAAGAGCAAAATGCGTGAGGTTATACCCATTGAAGATGACGGATTGGAGGCGGAACAGGAAGAGGAGGAAACTACTAGTACTTCTACGGGTGAGAGGGAGTTTTCTTTGCCTGAAGATGTGACCTCAACTACTACGAGTGGGGACTTGGCCACAACTGAAGGAAGTCTAGATCAAAGCTCTACGGATATTGAAGAAACTACAAGCGAATCTACCAGTATACCTTCTTCCTTTATTGCCTCCACGACCATGGTATCCTCTACAACTCCTGTTACCAGTCTGGAGACCACTACAATAGTCACAACTTCAACCATACCCACTTCCACAGAGGATTTACAGAAACTCACCGATTTGGTAACCCAGTTCATGGAGGAGAGCACAACCACCAATGAGCCAGCAACAAGCACCTCCTCATCTGTGGCCACAACAAGCACCTCCTCATCTTTAGCCACAACAAGCACCTCCTCATCTTTGGCCACCACTGAAGATGCTCGAACAACAGTAACCACTGAGGAAGTAAGGGAAACTACAGCCGCAGAGACCACAAGCACTGCCAGCTTGAGCACCACAACTGATGTGACCACAACTACGGCAATACCTGCCACAGAAGGGCCTGTGGTAACCACCACCACCTTAACACCCTCTACAACCACAACGAAAGCTTCAATTCCTCACAAGGAACAAGCGAAAATCCCTAATAAGTTTGTGTGCAAAAAGTAAGTTTAATTGGGAGTTATTCTTTAATTAAATTTCATGAATTTCTTTTTTTCTTTTTATAATTTCTCTAATTATATTTAATGCATTTCTTCCCCTTTACATCCTCCACAGAATGCCTCAAATAGTGGATATTCAGATGCGCTGCGATCGCAAGGCGGACTGTGAAGATGGCACGGATGAGCTGGACTGCACCTGCAAAGACTATTTGAGCGGCAGCCTGAAGGGTCTCATTTGTGATGGCAAGGCGGATTGCGAGGATCTTACAGATGAACAGGATTGCGGTGGGAATGAGATTAAATAGACCTTTAAATATTCAATACTCCTTATTTTATAATATATTTAATAGGCGGTTGTCAGACCAACGAGTTCCGCTGCCCGCTGTCCAAGACCTGTCTGCCTCTGAGCAAGCGCTGTGACAATCACGTGGATTGCAGGTTCAAGGAGGATGAAAAGGATTGCTGTAAGTAAACTTCCTGCCAAATACGCTGGAACTAAAACATCTTGACTTCTACTAAACCCTAAATATCCCCTCCTATTTAGTTGCCCTCACAAATGGCCACGATGTCCACTTTGATGTCCATCAGCAGCCCAAGTTCAGCAGCGCTGGCATCTTCTCCCGCAATGGTCATGGCGTGTGGCGTGTGGTCTGTGCCCATGAAACGGGCTATCACGAGCACCAGGCCAACACGGCGGATGCAGTGTGCGCGCTCCTTGGCTTCAAGGGAGCCCACTATTTCAATAGTTCCGCCTTTGTGAACCAGCAGGAGATGCATCCCATAACGCCCGAGTTGAAGGCGGCCGAAAAGAGTCGCAGCTTTGCCCAGCTACGTTCCATGATGTCCGACAACATCCAGATGACGGAGAACGAGATCATAATTCCCGAGCTAGGTCATCCCTCCGCCCAGCGACCCGAGAAGGATCGTCTGCTGCCCAACAAGTGCCTAGGCATCTATGTGGAGTGCAATCTCTTGTCGAACAAGACCACGCCCCTAAAGACGCTGAGTGCTGGGCAAGCGGTGAAGCCAAAGCCCAAGGAGCAGGTGCCCGCGCTGCTGCCCACCATTGAGACGCACAACAAACCGAATGTGCACTTTAAGCCGCAGATTCCCGCTGTGGTGGTGAACAAAAAGGATGAGATCCTGGACCGCTTGGACAACCTCATTAAGAGCAAGAAGAATAAGACTTTGTTGGTGAACGAACAGCTCCATGAGGCCATCGAGGAGCTGCACTGGCCCTGGCTGGCAGATGTCTATGTGAATGGGGATCTCTGGTGCATAGGTGTGCTCATTGACAAGCACTGGCTGCTGGTCCACCAAAGCTGTCTCTCGGGCATTAGCTTGGACGCGGACTACATAAGCGTCCTGCTGGGAGGGGGGAAGACAAAGAGATCCCTGCACAAGAGCAATCACGAGCAGGTGCGGCGTGTGGACTGTTTCGAGGCTGCACCACAGTCCAATGTGCTGCTGCTGCATCTGGAGCAGGCGGTGCGCTTCACCCACCACGTGTTGCCCACTTTTTTGCCCGACAGGTGAGTGAAAGAATGCATTTAAAATCATTTTAAATATTATTTTTATCATATTTCCCGCAGTTCTAGTCACGACCACAGCGCCCCGAGGGACTGCATCAGCGTGCTGCATGACGATGTCACGGGTCGCATCAAAACTGTGGCCATTATCCGCATGCCCAACGATGCCAGCTGCGAGTCGTCCTGCTACAAGCTGCAGGAGAAGCAGCCGCCGGTGGATCTGATGCGCCTGCTAAATGTGAGTGCCGAGGACATGGCATCCATTTCGGAGGAGGTGGAGCTCATCAATGGCGTGGCGCCCAACGAGCTGCCGGCCATAACCAAGTTCACCAGCTGCCATCAGTTTGGACTGAAGAATGTCAGCAGCGAGTCGCTGCAGCACAATCCCAGCGACCAGGGTGTGTTGGTGTGTCGCGACCCGCACACCGGCTGGTTCCCCACGGCCATGTTCACGTACAACAACACGGACTGCCAGAGTTTCAAGCAGCCATTCGGGATTCGGACACTGGAGGGGGCTTACAAGTCGCTGCAGGACATCATAGGTGAGTCCTAGTTCGGTTTTCGGAATGTTTATAGATTTTTCTCTCTGCGACAGACAAACCCTCATGCAAAAACCTAAAGGCAGAGCCACAGTGCACCACGCATCGTTGCCCGCTGGGCCTGTGCTTGCCCCAGGAGGCCATCTGTAATGAGCGGCCAGACTGCCACGATGGCAGCGATGAGGAGGAGACCAAGTGCCGCCAGCTGAACCAACGCTGTGCCCCTGGCGAGATGAAGTGTCGCTCTAGCTTCAAGTGCTTGCCCAAAAACAAGTTCTGTGATCACATTCCAGACTGCGAGGACATGACGGACGAGCCCACCATTTGCAGCTGCTTCACCTATTTGCAGTGAGTGGAAGTTGAGGGATTTTGGGGGTTTAATTACCTTTAATAATTGATTTATTTCAGGGCCACTGATCCCTCCAAGATATGCGATGGCAAGAGAAACTGTTGGGACAAGAGCGATGAGAGTTCGGTGCTTTGCAATTGCACTGCAGATCACTTTCAATGCAGTTCGTAAGTGGGATTTTTTATATTTATTCATTAATGTTTGTTAGTTTTAAATGTTAAACCTGTTAAAGCTCTCCTGAAGACTGCATTCCCCGTGATTTTGTGTGCGACAAGGAACGCGACTGCCCCAATGGCGAAGACGAACGCTATTGCTTTGGCATTGAGCATCCTTTGCAGCTGCAGAAGAAGGATTTCTTTGCAAATAGTCAGCACACGTTAGTAAAGAAATCTTAGAGAGATTCTGGTAAAGATGTTAACTAAAATCTTGTCTCGTAGGCAACCAGAGAAAGGCCCGCAGTATGGTCAGGTGATAGAGCAGACCTACGGCATCTGGCACACGAAATGCTTTCCCAAAAGCTCGCCGCCCAATGTGGACGAAGTGCGTGAAATATGCAAGAAGCTGGGCTATAATCCATACAGACAGCCAAGCTATCGACTGATTGACGACCAGGAGAACAAGGCTGTGCATACATACGAAACCGCGGATCGGCGGGGTCGCACCTTTAGCAACGAGACGCTGGTGGGCAAGTACCGAGATGCCACCAAGGCGCTGATCATTAGCAAATTCTCGCCGCTGCAACTCAACGAGCGGCTGACGCTTTTCCTCAAGTCCAGTCGCCCCATAGCCGAGCTGGTGCGGTGGAATGCCACCGATTCCAGTCTGTGCTACCGCCTGGAGATCCGATGTGCTTGATTCCGGAATGGACTAGGTAAGAGGGCCTCTCGTTATATTGTCCTTTGTGCGTTTTAGTAGCAAATAAATAAAAGCGAGAGTACACACACAATTCATTATTAACTTGGTTTTATTTTAATTTCGTATTATTTGTAATCAGTTTATGTTTGCATATTCTTTGTTATTTCATTTGTAAGCTTGGGATTTTGGGGTAGTTTTCTCGTAATTTTAGTTTAACAAACGAATTTTCTTTTGGTTTCGGTTTTATAAATGTAAAAAATCGCTTTTGTTTTTCGTTTTTCTTGGTTTTTTTTTTTGTTATCTCAAAAGCCAAACAATGTAATTAATTAAAGCACTTAATTAAGTGTTGTTGGGTTTCCTTTAAATTCGTTAAAAAGACGTAGGTTATCGTATGTTATAATTAAGATTAGTTTGTGAAAGAAGGTACTTGAGAATTATAAGTATTTGCACTCCTCGAGAGCAGATGTAAACAACGCTTGGGAAATAAGTTAAACTCTCGTTGGTAATATAATAATCATAATATAATATACGTATATAAATAGTTAGGGGCTTCAAAATCTTTAACGTCCGTGTTAGGGGAATGTGTATATAAGAGTAACTAGATTTAAATGTATTCATAAGTCTTTGGCGCTGATTAGGATTTAATTTGTTTGTCGGGGAATACTCCTAGGAGGTAATTTATGTATATATATAATTCATTAGATAAACGCAAACGTTAGTTGGGACTAGAGGCGAAAGTACTTTCAAAGTTATTTAGTTTGATTAATGTCAAGATCGATCTCTTCTTTGTACAGTAAATAATTTTCATTTTCATATCATAATTTTCAATTGAATCACAAATGTCGTTAAAGTATATTTAAGTATATTTATATATGCATAGGTAAATGCTTAGGCTAGAGTTAATCATTCCGAGTGGCGATTGGTTAGTTAGTTAGTTCAATGGTAACATAAGCTACAAGATGAGTTACGTCATATATATTCAGGCTTCTCTTAAAATGTTCAAAAGACAGGGAGAGCGCTCTGGAGCTAGCCGCTCGCTCTCTACGCATACAGCGGGAGCGACCGACTGTATTTGTTCACACTTATTATCAAGCATTCTTGATCTGTAAGCACTCATACGCACTTGCTTGATCTGTGTGCTCTAAGCTCTCAAATTTGTGCTGGAGCACCGCCTCTCTCATGAGCGTTACGCATCTTGTAGCTTATATTATCCTTGGTAAGTTAGTGTTTGTGCATTCTATATATGAGTCCTGTGTGCTTGTCGTTTAATGTGTATATAGTAGTGGGCGCATTGAAAAGCGATGCATGTAGAGAGAGAGTAGAGTTGTCCGCAGACTGGCTTCTAAGGATTGGGTTCATAGCTCAGGCAAACAGTTTTCAACACAACCTTTGGCAATTCTAAGTTTAAGAGTAAATAGGTTCATAGAGTTCCTAGAGTTGGTATAGTTGGTAGAGTTGGTAGAGTTGGTAGTTGGGAAGAAAGCGTAGTTCTAAACTTATGTTAATTTTAAGCTTAATTCATTAGGCAAATAAATCTCGGGTGATTCCTTACATATCCGTTTACGTTGTCATGAAACACAGCAGTTTATATTATTATTATTTACATATCTAAACGTACCTACTAAAATTACGCCTACGATTTCGTTAACTTTACTAGCTACGCGACGTCTCCATGATTCCGATTTCCGTTTGCTAAAATCTTAATGGAATAGTTGGTGCGTTTTTATTTACAAATTGATTCGTTCTAGATTTGTTTCTCATAGTATGTAGTGTAGTGTATATATTAAAGCTTATGGAGAGTTAGTTAGTTAGTAGATTTCACTGGATGAGAGTGTTCAGAGTCTCTGAATTGGATTGGACCACAGGCGTCCGCATCTGTACTGTTAATAGCTATCGTTGTAAAAGTGGTTCTCTATGGTGTTAAAGATGGTGAACTTGTGGCTGCTGGCGAATCTAATATCTTTCCCTTCTTTTGTGTATATTTTCCTATAGGTGCTGCCGCCTAAAATCATCCTAGCAGTTCTCTGAACCAAAATCAGCTTCTATTTGGCCCAAAAGTATGCTTCACACTCTACTGTTGACCACCAAAGGTAAGTGAACACCTTTTAAGCTTTTTAAAACCCAAAAAAGAACTGAGTAGAACCCATAGCAAATAATAGTCAATAAATAAATCATATATTTCGCTAAAAACTTTGCACACACAATAATATTTGTTGCCTTGGGCCTTAAACAAATCTCTCACTTGCAATAAATAACTAAAAGTTAAACATAAAACATATTGTTAGGTCAGTTTTCACAAACTGCAGGCGTCAGATGAACCTTGTGCGTGTCAGTATTTCTTGTCCAACTTTGGCTTAGGCTAATTAATCGTAACATAAACAACTAAAACATTTTAGTTAACATAAAGACAGAGAAGAGAAGAACTCAGGATGAATTTACACAACATGTGATGCGTACACAAAAGCCTTTCAAACACCTCGATACCGATACCGATCCCGATCTCGATCTCGATCACGATCACGATCACCTGAACTTCTTCAGCTAAAAAGGGGGACTTTTATTGTTGTTTGTTTGTTGTTATCTAGCGCTTTGGGGGGGGGGGAGTTAAAATTAGTGTTTTGTTGAGTTTCATATCAATTTCCCAGACAGCTTCACAAGGTCCTTAAGCCGATTTCCGCTGTTCCCTTGTCTCCTCGATCTCGGTTGGTGGCGTGTTCTCCTGGGTGCGCACCAGATGCGATGGCAGTTGCATGTTCAGCGGATCGTGGATCCTCCGCAGATTGTACTCCAACTCTGCAGACTTCCGCTTCAGCTCGTTGTAGTGATCCACATCGAACTGGACCTTCTTGGCGTTCCTGTAGAGGGTCAGGGAGTACTCCCGGTTCTTTACGTGCTCCATTAAGTACTCCTGTGGGAAAAGTAATATATTAGTTGGGGTTTTCGCATGCCAGGCACTTTCATATAACTTGCCTTCTTTGTGACACAATAGTAGGCATACATTGCCATTGTCGTTCCATAGGTAACAAAATACGTGACGGGCTCCATGATATCCCAGGAGTATTCCCACCAGGTAAGGCGCGCCAAGATGCCAAACTGCACGGACATCAGACCCAGGCCCATCCAGGTCATGAAATTGGTGCGACGAGCTGCCTTTTTGCTCAGTTCCAGTTTTTGCTGTCGAATAATAACGATTTAGTAAAAGGATTCTCTTGTTTTTAGGGTGTAAAAAGCAAACAAATTAATATAAATATGTAATAGTAAATAATAATAACAATTTTAATGTTTTTTAAGCTTGTTAGAACTCGACTTTAGCTTAAAACATGCAAAGATCTTGCCAAGAACAAGGCTTATATTTGAAACAACAATTGTTTCCAAAGAGAGTCACTCTTCTTCATCAGCTTATATATTGTAAACTTATAATAAGTCTAGTATTTCTTATTTATTTAAATTTTAAATCCCACTCACCTCTTCCAGTGGCTCTAATTCGTAGCGTAAACTCTCCAGTTCCTTGGCCAGTTGATTGCTCTTCTCTAGCTGATATTCGCCCACATTGAATGCCTCATAGAGCTGCATGCATATATATATTTTATGAATTTAATTCAAAATGTCTGAGGAAAATCTAAGGAAATACCTCTCACCTGAGCAATAACTTTGCGCACATCCCCCACCTTGTCCAGGGATTCCCCAGTGATCTTGTCCCGCTTCGGTGGATTCACTTCCAGTGTGCGATTGTTGATTTGTATGCTATGTTTTCAAGGATATAGTTAGCTTTATATTTACACAAAATCCGGGTAATTACTCACCTGAAGGAGTCATCCAGCAGGCTGTCGATCGTGCAGGACGAAGCGATACGCACTCCATGCTTGTTGATGATCGCAGCTCGATCGATGCCACGATCCTCAGCCTTGAGCATGGTCAGCAGATCGCCCACGTTGTGCGTAATGGGTTTCAGGGCAAACTGGCAGAGTTCATTGCGACTGGGCAGGCGGACAGTCATGTGTGGCATACCATTCACGTACTCCACATAGATGTCGTCTGGGGAGGGAGAGATATAGAGCATATTTTAAATATTAATTTATAAACAGAACTAAATCTGTAGTGTAAATATTAAATAAAGGGGTTTATAGTAGTTTCTCATCGTTGCTTTATATTAATTTACTTGGTTATTAAACAAGGGTTATCCATAGAGTAGATTCCTTTAAGGACTCTTCCAATTTCCTATAAATAATATATATTAGCATTTACTTCACAAGCCGAAATGCTCTCCTTGAAGCCAAGGACCTTCGCGGTCTTTAGGCTACTCTTTTGTTCCTGTTCTCCTTAAAGTACAACTCCTCTAGCTCCCCAAAAGAGTTTCTCTGGTCGGATGTGTGCCATTCTGGGCTAAGTTTTTCCCCAGTGTGCAATTAACCAAGAGCCACTCAAGGTTACTCGCCAGCCTGGCTCAATTCGAATGCAGTTAGGCGTTCGAATTGCTTGCTGAGCCGTGACTTTTTGCACTCCCCTGTCTCCGGCGCTCGCCGTAAGGTGCAAGAAATAACAACGGCAGGCCCCTCGACTGACAGCAAGCAGTTTAAGCTATAAAGACTCGCATGAAATAGATGACACACTGCCGCTGGCAGTTTGACAAACAATTCAATTAGCGGCAAGCAAACGCATTCCAGGCAGAGGGAGCATCGCCAAGATATAATAGTCATCATTGTAGAGTCATCAGCCGAGCAGAGCGAGCGAGCGAGTGGCCAGCGAAAAGTTTTCACTTTGTCGCATGTGGGATCTATGCAGCCATGAAGTAGCACAAACATATATTTATCTGTATCGCTGCCACTCATGCAAGCAGCCACCGAATGCAACCACACGCCAATGCAGCGCCGCCACCAAGACACCAACACAGCGTTGCACCGTCGCACTTCTAATGAAGATTTTCTTTAGCTTATAGGTGTGTGTTTGCGGGGTACACGGCAAGAAAATGTCTTTGGTGTAGAGGTTTATTTATTTATTTATTTCTACCGCAGAATGCTAAATTGTAGAGAACTAAGCTACAGGATAAATATCAGCTATAGCTGATAGAGCATTCGGTTGAGGTGATGTGGAGGTTAAATATTTACAATTGATGAAAATTTAATATTATTATATAATAAATTCTTTGTATATTATAGGTTCGAAAAACTGTATAACCTTTTAAAAAAGCTCATATAAAAGATTAACTAACTATTTAATTTCCTAAAATAAACAACAATGCAATGCTCCCGAAATAAGCTCTTAAATTAGCTTTTAGGGGTTATATATCGATATTTATCGATATTTTTATAGTACGATCATTTTTTGGACAAATCGCAATATTTTATTATTATTTAATTCAGATTTTAAGGGCAAATTGGAAAATGTATGGCATATGGCAAACGTACTCTTTTTACCAAAAAAAAAATGCTCCCAAGGAAAGCTCAGAAATTAGCATTCCAAGGGTTTTAAATCGATAGTTATCGATATATTGTAATATGATCTTTTTTTTTTTGACAAATCAATCAAAATGCGTCTCTGGGTTAGGTTTATTTAGATTAAATTATCTGCATATTTTGTTTTAAAATACAAATAATTCGTAAACCTATTGTTTTACCTAGATTTCCCCCTTCGATAAGCTTAGTTTCGCCCCCATTTTCCTCTCTGTGTATTACTTTAAATCGCCTCTGCCGACTGGGCTTGAATGTTGCCAAGGAGTGTTGGGTGCTGGGTCTGTTCAACCCATTAGCAATCGCAGTCGGCGCCAAAAGTGGGTAACTAGTGTTGTTACTGTTACAACTTGGCTAACTAACATTAAGCCGCTGCCGCTGCTCATTGCTCGCTGGCTTTGGCTTTGGCTTTGGCTTCTTCTTCTACTGCTGCTGCTGCTGCTGTGCTCACAACGATGATTATTTTCATGGACTTTGATTTTTTGGGATTTTAAACATTTTATGTTTTCTTTTTCTGCTGCTTCGCCTTCTCCGTCGTAGGCTTCTTCTGCTCTTCTTTTTTTTTTATTGATAGTTTGAGATTTTTGTTTTAATTTTCAGTTAACTTTCAGATTTTCGCGCTAGCAGACGTGTGTGTTGTGTGCCCATCGTCGGATAATTTGTGTGTACGTGGCAATCAATACTGCCTTTCAGCACAATAATAATAAACTCATTAAAGCGCGATATTGTGCAAAAATAGATATATCAAGTGTCGTGGCAACAAACCCAGCAAAAAAAATTGGATTTATTGGACTGTGTGTGTGTGGACACAAGTTGTTGAAAGAGAGACATTCCCGACTGTGATGTATATACATACAGGACAGATAGCATCGGAGGGGGGGAAAAGTTTAATTTACAAACTATGACACTGCCACAGCAAAATCAAATAAAGTTTTGCGGTGCTGTCAGAGATTTTTGTGTGTGAAAAAATAAGAGAAAAAAACAGAGGCAAAACTAGAGGACAACCTGGCTTGGCATATATGTTTTCTATATAGAGAGACAGCCGCAAGTTCTGAGCAGAACAGAACAGCGAACGTGCCAACATTGATAATTCCATGTCAGATGCTCGCCCACGGCACCGCTTTGATAGGCCGCAGCAGCAGCAGCAGCAGGAGCAGCAGCAGCAGCAACTTTGCTTCATCAAAACTTAATAGCCAGTTTCCGCATCCCTGCCAAAACAAGGCTAACAAGTGTCAGGAAAACTCAATGCGGTGGCTATGAATGTGTGTATGAGTGGAAACACGTGGTTGGCAAACAAAATGAGGGCGCCGAGTGGAGGGTTCAACCTCAACCTTAACGCGGAGAGGTTGCCTTGCCTGCCTGTGGCATGTGGCGACCGCTTCCGTCGCCGGAAATGCAAGCGGCAATCAGCCCGCAAATTTATAACAGACCTCTCCAGAGCCTTTTGGTTTTATTTTCTGGCGGGGGCGTTAGTTTGAGTGAGAATGGGGGGCAGAAATAATGAGGCACTTTATCAAATCATTCTAAAAATATATTCCACAGAAGTATATTTTATTCAGACATATTTGCAATTCAATATTCCATGTTCTTGGCATTTATGAGGGGTTAAGAAATACATTTACGTGGCTAAAGAATTACATTTTTGCGGAAAAACGAAGTATTGAATTTAATATCTCAAAAGAAAACATGCATGATGTAAAAATAGCAATTACAATCATTCAATAATTTAATTTTCTGTTGTAAAACATTAATTGCTGAAAGTTCTGTCAAGAAATTAAGCTTGGAAGTTGATTATAATTATGGAAATTGCATTACAAAGTGATTAGTGATTAGTTAATGCCAATAGTTATCTTGGGAAGTGATTTTCTAAGGTGATTATTAAATCAAGATCAAATATAAAGCCTAATTTGCAGACTTAAACCAATTTAAGGCTTAGCAATTTGAGGAAAATGAGAGAAATGCAAATAAGAAAATCAGGAGCAAGGAGTTAGAAGGCTCACTATAATTCTCAGAATAAATCAAAGCTCTTAAGTTCCATTTCCTTGATAAGGATCCGCCGCCGCCGCCGCCGCCTGCCCCTTGACTGAAATTATATATTTTTCTAGTTCACCTGGCAATCTCGGGGAAAATGTCCTGACAAATGTGTAGCCGACTTTCTGCCTGCCGTGATTTCCACGTGTGTTTGTGTGTGTGTGTGTGTGAAGAGAAAAACTTGCAAGTTGAATATTCGAGTGCCGGTGCGTGTGTGTGTGTGCATGAGCATTGCATGATTACATGGAGGTCCTGTGCCTCCTCCAGTCGCCACAGCCACCGCACTTCACCCTACCCCTCTACCCCCTTGCAATGCCAGCAGAAATTGTCCTTTGTGCATTATTAAAAATTCCGGCAACCGCCTCGTGTTTGCATATTTTTTTGTGATTTAATTTTTTTGTACGACAAGATTCGCGTGCCAGGTTTTTTCTTCACTTCTCCCCTCGGCCTGTGTGTGTGCCCCTGCATTTAAATCAAATTATTAAGCCGCACAACCCAGGCGAGCTGTGTGACAGTATATTATATAAACTACATGCATAAAATATTCAACAGCAGCGCATACGCTTTAATTGAACGATAAAAAGTAAAAGCAGGAAACACGCCCATTCACAAGGACACAGGAAGCGCACGGGACCGAGCGATTAGCGGGTAAGTTGGCGGCGGCCATTAGGGCTGAAGGGCAATGACAAAGCGGAGAAGACCACCAAGTTAGCCGGGCTTTGTGGTTTGTTTACTATTTTTTTGGTTTGTATTACCAACACTAGGTTACAAATATTTTAAATAATATTATGAGGGTTTAATTTGTATTTGAATCCCAAGAAAAGTTAAATGGGAACATAGTTTAAACAGAGATTTCAAGACCCTAAATTAAATATTCAACTTATGTTTAATATTTTCTTGAAAACATTATGAAGGTTTACAAAATACATCAATTATGATTGGTTTTATTCCTGCTTGTATTACAGGACCTATTCCTGAAGCTCCTTAAACTACAAATACCACAGTTTTATTATAGTTATCTTGAATACTCAACAGGATTCAAATAATGTCCTAGTAAACTAGTGTTGTGGGAATTTGGCACTTGTTCACAATGCCCCCGCTGTACCTACCATTTTGCTGGACTGTGTGTTTTGGGGGGGACATCGCAGAGGTCGTATCGGAATTATTTACGAGCTCCCCACTGGACACCTTCGAGGACAAATTGGAACCTCTTGTTGCAGCTCTGACTGCCGGGCCCTGCTGTGTCTCCCCGCTGGATGTTGCTGCTAGCCGCTCGAGCAGGATTTGCTTTCGCCCGGATGCACTCAGTCCGAGGGCTCTTAGGCGCGTCCTCAGCTCGGTCAGAGTCAGTCGCGTGATATCTGGTATATATGATGATGATGGTAGTGATTGTGGGCGTGGGCGTGAGCAGGGGGTGGCAGAGGCGCAAAAAAGTAGGTGATGAAATAAAAAAAAGAGGAGATACGAAAAAAAGAAATTAAACAGAATTTTCCATCAAAAGAAAAGGGGCTTGGCCAGGTGCTGGAACCTAGCTAGGACCTAGGTCCTTCCTTCTTCCCTTTCCCCTTGGATAATGAATCAAAAAGCAGGCAACACAAAGAGCAAGAGCTCCCGGGCCACATCGCCCAAGGATCTTGCTCGCTTTCCCCGCTTGGGCACACAAAAAAAGCGCAGTAAAAATGATGGCACGTGCAGTTAACGCCGCAAAAAAATGCACATAAAAAGGCGAGTCGAAAATGTGTTTAACAAAATAAAAAATGCGGCAGGAAAAAACAGACGTTTTCGTCAATGGCGAAAATATGTTGATGGAGAGACACGCTCGAAGGCAAAGTAGCGAAAATATATAATAAAAAAGGAACCTCAGGCTTGGTGTTTTTGGTGTTTTTTTTATCAGACCCGGAAATGACACGCACACAGAAATGAGTCGAAGAGGACGACCGGCAGAGAGAGAGAGAGGACATCAACGAAATGCAGGCACATTAAATTTAATGCCATTGTCATCCTCAAAATTAACACAATGAATGGCAGGGGCGGGGCTGTCGTTTGATTGTCCCGCAAAAGGATGAGTGAGATAAGATGGGTTGCCAATGCTCCAAAATGCTGAAGCCACATTGTGCATATTTTAATCAGAGCTCTTAAATATTTTAAACATTTAAAAACAGAGGCTGTCTTTTGAATTTCTACGAGAGTTTTTAGCTTAGGAAGCCTTAAAGTTTAGGTACAAAATATATAAACCTTCTTATAATTTAATTAGAAGCTTAAAGAGGTCAGTACTTTATACAGAAGCATTCGGAAATATGTTGTTATTTATTTAAAAATATGAAAAAAATGTGTTATATAGAAAACAAGTTGTTAAAGTGTTAAGCAAAATGAATTATTAATTAGAAAAAATTCCCACAGTTATAGGACATAAATAATTCTTTTGATGCTTTAAAAGGCTTAAACTTTTTCTGTGTTAAATATGTAGACTAGAAATATTTGCATTTAATATTTACGCGTAATTTTCGTATTTGTTAAATATTTAATTTTCCCACGCTTAACTTCGGATTACGTACTTCAAGCTCATAAAATATATGTTTTAGCTTAGTTGGCGCTAATAAATCGCAATTCTGCTTGATATTTACTGCTGCCAGCTAGTAATTTAATTTCCCACCGCCCCAGACTAACCCATCCTTTCCGCCTGATTAATGTGGCCACAGCCAAACTTAATTCCGCGCCATCTAAGCGGATAAGAGCCCTTCATGTTGCTACACATTATTTAAATTAAGCAAGAACAAATTTTGCGAAGCGCAAAAACATGAAATAAAATGTGAAAGCGAAGGCGAAACTTTTTGGGGTGAAAGAGGCAAAAAATATGCGTAAGCCGAGGGCAAACAGACATATTCTGGCAGCCATAAAGCATCGATGATGCCGCCCGGCCCGGTCCGCCTTTAAGCTCATAAAATATTTATGAAATTGCAGAGGGCAGGACAAAATCTTGTAAAATATCCTGGCTGGCTGGCTGGTTTGTTTGTTTATTTGCAATGCCAGCCCGTAAAATCCCAGATTTTGTGAACCGAAATCGATTTCTGTGTTCTTTTTGCCACTGAATGGAAATTCACAGGATTTTCCGCACAGCATTTTGACAACAATTAAGTTTCTTAACATATAGCTGAGACGAGAGAGAGAGAGATACACTTTCCAGTCTCTGGGCCCCGGCAGGCATCCACTTAATTAATGGAAAAACCCGTGGAAAATTCGCAGAGAGTTTTGCGGAAAACTCAACAAGCTTGAGGTGAAAGGAGGCGGGGTGGAGGGAGCAGGCAGCAGGAGCTGTGTGCATACAATGAAAGAGAGTGGCGCAGAAACCGCAACCTTAACCGCTTTGCGGGCATTGTGTTTTTGCATTGTGCTTAGGCTTTTTAATATTTTAGCTGCACTGAGGGAAATACCTATTAAAGATGCAGTATTCTATAAGCCAAAGTCATTGAAAATCGTGTTAAAAAATACTCTTCCCATTACTAGTATTACATCCTTTTAAAATTATATACATTCTCTCTAGGCTTTAAAGGAATAAAATGCTTTGTAATAATAATGAATTAAAGAACTGCAGTTTATAGCATAAGCTTTGTGCCAAAGGAATACTTCCTCCCATTATTAGGGCAAGAAAATCAATTGTTTTCCAACCCATATTTATTTTCTGTGTGCGCTTTTCCCCTCTTACTCGTATTTTATTTTGTTTCACCTTGATCTCATTGTGCCGGTATGTACGCTCTATGCCATAAGCCAAAGGCAGCTGCGGAGTTTGCACAATAATCGCAAACTGCGGGCCAAGACAAACAGCGCGGCGGCAGCGGCAGCAGCGGCAAAAGTGGTGCAGGGATGCAGGCAACTTCAATGCAACTTGGTCGAGTGTCTGGCGCAGGAAAGTAGGCAACGCTTTTTGTGAATTTTTTTCGTTGAACGTTGAGGGGAGTGGCGCAGACACAGGAATTCCTATGGCATATGGGAAATATTTATGACCAAAAGCACTTCGCCATATAGGGAGGGCCTTAGGCAGAGAGGGCATCTTTTTTTAGAGGCCCATTAAAAATTTAAGTGATCTATAAGTGCAGCGTAGGCTCGACGAGGTCATAGAATTTGGCAGGACTCTTGGCACGTGTGCGGGTAATGCATTTATCATGTTTTTGTTTACAACTTTAATATTCTACCTTTAGAACTTTAGTCAATAAAGGTGTGCGCGATTATTTTTACTTGTTTCTTGTGAAGATAATGAAATAAAGGTTACTTGTCTTGAAGCCTAAGGGAACATTTCTCAACTTAAAGTATGGTAAATAAATAAAGAACATACTAAGTTAGTTAATAAAGTTGTAAGGATACAATCTCCTACTGAAATGTGAAGCTATAATCCTCCAATCATCTCTCCTTATGCCTTTAAAAATATCTCAGCTTCTCTCTTCCTCAAATTTTAAGCCCCAAGGTATTTTCCATTCTTGAAAATCGATTTCCCTCCTGCACTTCATAATTTACTACTTTTTAAAACAATGTGTACTCCGGGTAAAATCTCCGCCTTTAAGGTGCCTTTCCTTTGTATAAACAGACTCATCGCTCAGCCTTCGACAGGGACTTTTCTCCTCCTCCTCACCTTGCATGCTGGACGCACTGGGCGGAAATTGTGTTTTCCCCACTACACTGATTGCCTCTGCGTGTGCGTGTGTGTGTGTTGGTTGGGTGTGTAATTCCTGGGGCCAGTGGGAAAAACAAGACAAGGGAGCCTCGAACGAACGCTCCGTTGAACTCTTTAAGCACTTCATATGGCGACAACGAGGAGGACATTGAGGCCGTCGAGTGGTGACATTTTGAGTGGGGCATGTGACGTCTGGAGGCCTCAAGGATCTCTCCTGGCCCCACTTGGCTGCTCATTAAACAGATAACGCCTCCTCCATATGCTGCTGCATTTCTTTCTCCCCCTCGTGTGTGTGTGGCACGAACAAGTTTAATTAATTGCTCAAACTTTACGCAAATTAAATGTCAAGCCGCAGTTTTATTATTATCTTTCACTTGCAGCCCCTGCAGTCCCCCCAGGTCGGAGTCTTTGAGCCACTAAATATCGGGAGTCCGGCACATTTTGCACGTCAAAATAGGCTCCGGACAGAGTCACAGCCTCTGCTATGGCGGCACGATGGGCAACGGATACTTTCGAACGTCACAAACGTCGTCGTCGTCACGCCAGCGGGACAAGCGGTAAGTGCCAATGAGACACAATACCAAATACAGTCAGAGAAAGGGAATATCTGAAGGATATTCAATAATTACAGGCAAAATAGGGTATTAAAAGGTGATTTTGTTTGAAAACCTCTTGCTAAATTTAGTATTTGTTTATAATTTAGTATACTTAAAGGAGACAAGACCCTTTAGATATTTAATCTAGATCCTACAAGCAGAGTATTTTCCTTAACCAAATAGGTCTCGAAATCTGGGATGCTGCCTACTTTGTTTATACGACTCCCATTGATCATTGATTAAGAAGGATTCAAATTTATCTTGACCTTAAATTCACTTAGCCACTTGTCCCGTTGATGCTCTCAACAAAATTCCAATCAAGCTCTCCAAGATGCGGCATCTTAATTTGGTTTCCAAAGTGTAGGCGGCCAGGGATTCTGGGTCAAGTCTCTCTCCAGGGGATGGGGAGCTAATAAAATATCCTTGCAGGCGTATCTGGTGATGGCAAGGGTTTCCTTGTAAGCCATAAAAGTTTCTAGCGTGTGAGCAAACGACCCACCAGTTCCCCCAACTCCGCCTCGCCCTCCCAAGAATCTGTTTCCGTAATCAGCCTCAACTGGACATCGATATTTATGTCCTGCGGTTTCAGGGGCCAGCACACATTTTGCGGTGCTGACAAATGGTCCTCCACCAGAAGGGCTTAAAAGTCAGTCAGTTAAGTTTTGACTTGACTTGGCAATTTTCTCATATATTTTGTGATGTTTAATGAACCAAACTCTGTCCTTTTTGGGAGAGCACTGCGAAAAGCTACTGTAAACAAGGGAACAATATTTTTTAAAGTGTTGACTGGCAATCGAAATTTAAATAAATCTTTTATCAAGTTCACCAACTTTGCAATGGCAAAACGTAGGCAAATAAATTTCAAAGTGCTTAAGGAGAACAGTGAAAAACGAAGGCAAATAAATTTGCACGTGCTTGGCTAAGGCTGGAAAATGTTATAATAAAATATTTCGACCTTGAAATACCCGGGGTTGCATTTTGAAAAAATCATAGACTACTTTCAGGAAGCTTTTGTAGTTCAATTAATGGAAAACCTATAGGTTTGTGATTGAAATAATATATGGGTAATATTTAGAGGCATCAGTCACCGACTATCTCTCTTCGAGTGCGGACGTCTGTGCCTATTCTACTCCCAGTGCCTTTCTTATCGCGTAATCCCTTCGCTCGGCTCGGCTCATCGCCATACAGTTCTTCTTAACGCGCACGTGTTAACAAAAACCCCGAGTTCTGATACAATTTACCGTCTTACCATGGCCCCTGGGCCACCTAATCTAGGGGATAACCGCTTTGCCAGCCTTAGCGCTAGCCCCAAAACCAAGAAAAAAAGACCATATCAGAAAATATCAGTTGAATATCCCGA
>JAEIIU010043191.1:0-14201 GCA_018874675.1 Drosophila baimaii
CCAATTGACCTAGTTTTTACGGCTTCTCATTAACAGCACTGGGCACTTTATGGCTGTTTTAGCTCCCACTGCTCTTTTCGTTATGTTTTTTGAGAGACTTAAGCAATTTGCCCCAGACGGCCAGCGTTCATGTTTAGCTCTTAGTAGAACTTTATAAAAACAATGACACTGAAATTGAACGTCAAAGAAGCGGCAAAATTCAATCAACTGCGCTCTCTCGAGAAACCAAGATCTCAATTTACACCGACAAAAAAATTATTATGAAAATTATGCGTAAAGTTAAATTCAAAAACATTTGTTTTAATATTAGGCATCAGATTTTTAATTTACATCTGTCATTTAAAGCATTTTTAAGCTTTTAGAAAGTTAAACAATATTTGATTCATTTATAGGTAAAATTTACATAAAAAACATAGCACAAATTATAAATTTTTTGGGGCAGTGAGCTTATTTAAAGTTTCAAGTTGGAGAAGTAATATTTGTCGACAACATGAAATGAAATGAAATCTAAAACATTTTTTAAATATTTAATTACCACATTAAATGGTTAAAAATAATAGTAAACTTTACCAGTCTCAATAAATCTGAAGTAATCAAGTGCAAAATGAGATACCAAAAACCTTTTTAAATATTTAAATATTTTTAAAATTCACCATTTCAGTTTGCAATTTGATTTCTCAAGGAGTAATTGCCATTTTTGGACCCAGTACTGGCAGCAGTTCGGGCAAGTTAATAATTTATAATATAATTATAGAAAAATATAGTATTTCTTAAACTAATTTGCAGACATAATAGCTTCCATATGCGATACATTGGATATACCGCATATCGTATACGATTGGATACCCAATGAGTCCATACCAGATCGCGAACACTCTACCATGACGCTCAATGTACATCCTGATAACCTCCTGTTGTCCCAAGGATTTGCGGAGATAGTGCAGAGTTTTGGCTGGCGGAGTTTCACGGTTGTTTACGAGTCCGATAGGGGTAAGTAAGATATTTAAAAATTTCTTATATATCTTAAGATACTCTTTAACAATTTCAGAGCTTCAACAACTGCAGGATATTTTGCAAATCGGCGAGCCTAGCAGCAATCCCACCACGGTTAAACAACTTGGACCGGATGATGATCACAGACCGTTCTTGAAGGAAATTAAGCTCTCCACGGACAACTGCCTGATTCTGCATTGCTCGCCGGATAACCTATTGCTAATATTGCAGCAAGCTAATGAGTTGAAAATGTTAGGGGAATATCAGGTTGGAAATTCATTATTTATTAAAAGGAAATTAAGTTACTAAATCGAATTATTTCAGAGCGTCTTTATACCTCTTCTTGATACCCATACCATCGAGTTCGGGGATTTGTCTGGCGTTGAGGCCAACATAACCACAATTCGTCTTATGGATCCCACCGATTTCCACATCAAGAACGTGGTTCATGACTGGGAGGAGCGGGAGAAACGCGAGGGACGTTACTATAAGGTGGAGCCAGAGAAGGTGAAGACGCAGATGATTCTACTCAACGATGCCGTGTGGCTCTTTTCCAAAAGTCTCACCGAACTGGGAATTTTCGAGGAGCTTGCCGCACCCGAGCTGGAATGCAGGCGGAAGAAGCCTTGGCCCTTTGGCAAGCGCATCATTGAGTTCATGAAGGCTGTGAGTTCAAAAAAATATTAACTAATCGTGCTACTAAGTTTGCTGAATGCTAAATTTATAATTAAATTCCCTTAGCGTTCAGAGGAGACTGCCACGGGCAGGATAGACTTCAATGAGAATGGCCAAAGAAGCTTTTTCACCTTACGCTTCATGGAACTAAATGCTGGTGGCTTTCTGGACCTGGCCACCTGGGATCCGGTAAATGGTCTGGATGTCCTCAATGACGACGAGGAGAGCGAGAAGCGAGTGGGCCAAAAGCTGTCGAATAAAACCTTTATAGTGTCCTCTCGACTGGGTGCTCCATTCCTCACGCTGCGAGAGCCCGAAGAGGGTGAAATCCTGTCGGGCAATTCACGTTATGAGGGCTACTCCATTGACCTCATCGATGCCATTGCCAAAATGCTAAACTTTAAGTATGAATTCCGAATGTCACCCGATGGCAAGTATGGGGCTCTGAATAAGGTGACCCAAACATGGGATGGCATTGTCAAGCAACTGATTGATGGGGTGAGAGGTCTTTAATTTAATTAAATTTTATTTTATTTAATTTATGATAAACTCTTTAATATGTTTTCTTATAGAACGCTGATCTTGGCATTTGTGACTTGACAATGACATCTTCACGTCGCCAGGCCGTGGACTTTACGCCACCTTTCATGACCCTGGGCATTAGTATTCTGTTCTCCAAGCCACCCACTCCGCCCACGGATCTGTTCTCCTTCCTGTCGCCCTTTTCCTTGGATGTCTGGATCTATATGGGTTCGGCTTACTTGTTCATATCCCTGCTGCTTTTTGCCCTGGCACGAATGGCACCCGATGACTGGGAGAATCCGCATCCCTGCAAGGAGCCCGAGGAGGTAGAGAACATATGGTCTATAATGAACACTACATGGCTATCCATTGGCTCATTGATGGGTCAGGGCTGTGATATACTGCCCAAGTGAGTCTGGAAATCAGTAAGAGATACCTAAGATATACAAACTATATTATTTTTCAGGGCTGCCTCCACGAGATTAGTGACTGGCATGTGGTGGTTCTTCGCCCTGATGATGCTCAACTCCTATACAGCCAATTTGGCCGCCTTTTTGACCAATTCCCGGCAGGCCAACTCCATCAACAATGCTGAGGATCTGGCGGCTCAAAGCAAAATCAAATACGGAGCCATGGCTGGTGGCTCCACAATGGGCTTCTTTCGGGACTCAAACTTTAGCACATATCAAAAGATGTGGACGGCCATGGAGAGTGCCAGTCCCTCGGTATTTACCAAGACCAATGACGAGGGCGTCGAGCGGGTGCAGAAGGGTAAGAATCTGTATGCCTTCCTGATGGAGTCCACCACGCTGGAGTATAATGTGGAGCGTAAGTGCGATCTGGTGCAGATTGGCGGTTGGCTGGACTACAAGAGCTATGGGATTGCCATGCCTTTTAGTGAGTATAATTTTATTTTATTTTAAGAGAATGTAAATTTAAAATTAGGAGCCTTATCCTTTTTTTAGATTCGCCTTACCGCAAGCAGATTAGCGGAGCTGTCCTTAAGCTGGGCGAACTGGGTCAGTTGGCGGAACTGAAGCGTAAGTGGTGGAAGGAGATGCATGGCGGCGGCAGCTGCGAGAAGAGCGATGATGATGGTGGTGACACCCCCGAGCTGGGACTGGAGAATGTGGGCGGTGTCTTCCTGGTGCTGGGTCTGGGTCTGTTCTCAGCCATGGTTCTGGGTTGCACCGAGTTTCTGTGGAATGTCAAGTCAGTGGCCATTGAGGAAAAGGTTAGTTTTATAGAATTTAAATAAGATAATTTACTATATTTTTCTTTTTAAATATTTACCTCACTTTTCCTCGCAGATTTCCCTTAAAGAAGCCTTCATGTCAGAGGCTCTCTTTGCGGCCAGAATCTGGATTACCACCAAGCCTGTGCACACCAGCTCCGGTTCGGGCAGCTCATCCGGCTCAAGCTCTTCATCGAAATCCAACAAGTCCAGGTCTAGTCACTCCAAGCATTCCTCGAAATCTCAGGGTCTGTCTATGAAGAGTCTCAAGAGTTCAGCGGATCACGACGTGGAGGCCTCGGTACATAATAAACTAAAGAAAATTGGATCCATGTTCTCGCTGAAATCGCAAAGGACCACCACACCGCCGCCGCCGGAGATTGGTTGGAAATTGGACAAGTCAACACAGATGGATGAGAAGGATCAGCAAGTGTCTGAAGAAGAGCCTGATGAGATCCCAGAGCCAGAGCCAGAACCGGAACCAGAGCAGCCGCATCACCGACATCATCACCATCATCATCGGCACCATCATCATCATCGCCATCAGCCGGAGGAGGATTCATCGCCGAACCAAAGGATCAGCAAATTGAGTAATGGCGTTTAGGGACATTAATCCCTTACAGCATAATCCCTTTTATATCTGTTATAATTTCTAAAATATCAAGATCCTTTATATCAATTTAAAAAGTAAAGAATTAAGCATTTAATAGAAATTTTAAAAATTTTGATTTCAAAAATGTATTGCTCTGCAAATCCTTTTTCAAAAAGACCGAAATATACGTAAATACGTTTACCAATTATATATTTGTTTATATTTATGTTATACTATTGGAAAAGGTATTATTATTTTAGTCAGAAGTTTGCAAGGTAGTAAAGGAAACATATCTTGATCGGCATCAGCAGCCTAGTCGATCTAGCCATGTCACGCAAACTAATCTCTCAGTTTTAGAACTATCTGAATGAAACTTTACAGATTAACTTCTTTCTATGACATGTAGTATATATGTGCATATATTAGAGCTGGAAAAGAATCGAAGTTTTCGATATTTTTATATGACAAATTCGATTTACAATCGATTAATATCGATCTTTTTCCTCTATATCTATCTATCCAGCTCTGTATCGAAACGATCATGATCGGAGCACCATATCTTATGGCTTTCAGAAAAAAGAAAAAAAATTGTATATAGAAAAAATTATAGCTTTGAAAATATCCATAAATTTGTTTTGAAAAAATTATAGCTCTGTGGTTTTAACTTATATAAACAGCAAGATATGACAAATTTTTAATAATATCAAAACTACAGAACCGCAAGGTCCTTTAAAGGAATAGAGATAAAAGGTATACTAAAAAGCGGGTCGACAGCATTAATACCATCAATGTTAGATTGATTTTTGCTTTAACTCTAATAAAAGTCGCCGAGTATCGTATTTTACAATTGCATCTCGTATATCAAATATTAATTTAATTAAAATTACTAACAGTTATTATTGCAAGACTATATAAACTTCGGCGTGCCAAAGTTAGCTTCCTTTCTAGTTTAATATATACATATGTAGATAAATTAAACCAAAACGTGAATAGAAAAATTTAACTACTTTTTGGGGGTTTTTTAGATTTTTATTTGGTTTTAGGTTTTGTAATTTTTTTGTTTGGCTTTTTGTATCTTTTGTTTTTATCATTTTTTTTGTTCTCTTTTCGTTTAATTAAATTAACTTATTTTGGGCATATATTGACATACATAAATTACGATTTAATATTAATAAATCATATGTATACAAGTATTGCTTCGATATTTATGAACATTTTACTTGAATACTTAGGACAATAGTTTAAATTATTCTGATCATTTTGTTTTTTTTTGTTTGTTGTCACTTTTTAAATATTTATAATATTTACGATGTGTTAAGATTTATGTTTTTTGCAAAGCTAATTGAATACGTTTGTTGTTGTTCACTTCACTTCTCTCCACATTAAGGTACAGTTTTTGTTGCTTATCCTCCTAACTTGCTATCTTTCTTTTTGGATTTTTGTTGAGCTTCTGTCGCACAATTTTTCTAGTCATCACCATCGTATATATATATTATATATGCTAATGCCTAATCCTATATACCATACAAAAATACAGAGCTAGCATAAGTGCATAAGAGAGAGAATCTGTTCTGAATTTGGACAAAGATAAATTATCGGAATGAGAAAACTAAGAACACTTTGCCAGATACACGGATACATACATATATACAGAATTAGATGAAAATTAAATGTGTTTTTGTCTTAAAATAATTTAATACTTTTTTTCTTTTTTTTTGTGGAGTATTTTTGCTTTCTGATTGGAACTTAAAGTACTTTTGTCATAACTTTTTTTGGGGGGAGGATTTAACTAAGATATTCATTTTCTAATATATATATATATTGCTAACCCTCCTGGTCCTGTTTGTCCACAATGACCATATCCCTGTGGCTGCGACGGCGTGGTCAATCCTTGGCAGCAATGGTCACTGGGGGAAACTGTCGCTCGTCGTAGAGCTTCGTTGGAGTGTCGATGGCATCACAGAGTTTGCGGAATTTGGCAGAATCTGCAAGGGATTTAGTTTAGTTTGTTTTTTATTTTAAAAAAATATATATTAAAAGTACCCAATACACTTTATTTACTAAGATGCAGCAAGCCATACGACTTTTTTGCACACGCATATTCTACTGGACCCAGCGCTGGGTCCAGGCTCACTTCCCAGAGAGGCAGAGAGAGCGCGAGAGAGCTGTATGTGTGTATACGTATTCTCACGCATTCTACATCTGAACGCACACATGCAAGCGCATTCTATATTTAGATTTGAACGCTCTCAACTTTGTGAGAACGAAGAGAATGCAATTTTTGTCAGAACCAAAAAAATTTGCTTACATATGGCAATTCAAATGTATGCTCGTTACTCATCTTAGTAGTTCTAGCACCCTTAAAATTACTCACCAGACATGGCATCCGCCTGATCACCCCGCAGGATGCTCGCATAGCTGTTGTCCGGCATGGGATCCGGATTCTCAATGAGCACACTGGCCGCACAGCTCTTCAACATGGTGAGCGAGGGCGTGGCATTCGTTGTGGACTTGATCTGTGACCTCAGAACACTTTCGCTCAACTGCAGTTCAATCACATCCTCCAGGGCTCCACGCAAATCGTGAACAGACAGCAGCTTGCAGGCACCGCCTCGCTCCGCATTGAACTCGTGCACATAAAGGAAGCCATCCTCGCAGGCGATGAGCAGGCGCAGCTCCTTCTGGACCCGGGTCAGGGCGCAGATATGCTTCAGGCCTGCCTGAGCTAGCTGCACCGTGGCAAAGGATCGATCCTGGGACAGTACTTCGCTCACATGCGAGGGCAGTAGCAGCGAGGATACCGCCTTGGAGAACATGCCGCCCCAGCTGGCAACGGGCGTGGGAGCACTGACCTCCTCGGCGACGGGAGGAATACTCGCCGACTCCTTGGTCGCTTTGTCTGACTTGGCAGCCACTTCTGCTGCAATATAAGAAATAGATTACAAACTTAATAAGAGAATCCTCGTTTTTGGGGGTCTCCAACTCACCGATTGCCTTCAGTTCGACCGTCTCAACGGCCCGAGCATCGATCTTGAAGACATGGACGGTTTCCGTGTTGGAAGAGGCGCACAGGAAGTCACCGTTGGCCGAGAAGACCAGCGAGGCAATCCGTACGCAGCTCACACCCCGCCGGAACTCCTGCACTCGCTGGCCATTCTTCACGCAGAACACTCGGATGACAGTGCCCCGTTCGGAGGCAGTGGCCAGCAGGGCGCCGCTGGGCGAGAAGGCCAGGGCCGAGAGGGGCGTATCATGCGCCTTGATGGTCATGCCGGTGCGCAGCTTGCTGGCATTGAAGATGCGCAGCTCGCCGCTGCTCTGGCAGACGGGGAAGGCCAGGTGCGAGTTGAGGGACAGGGCGCAGAGACCCTGCTCATTGGGTGCGATGTTCTCGATGGAATGCAGGATCTTCATGTCGCGTATGTCATGGATGTGTATGCTCTCCGCCAGGCACACAATCAGCCGCTGGCGGTTCATGCGCACGCACAGGATCTCCGAGGGATAGAAGCAGTTGCAAATGTCCTGCTTCTTCTTGAAGTGCAGCATCTTAAGGCAGTTGGGCTTCTGGGCGGTGACCAGCACCACCAGCGAGCTGTTGAACAGCCGCTCCACGATCCGGATTTGCTCCGTGTTGTCCTTGGCGAAGATCTCCTCCACCTTGTCCTGGCCGGCTATCGAGTACAGGCGCAGGCCCGTGGGACTCAGCACGGAAAGGGAGCTATAAGGAATCGAATAAATAAAATGCAATTAATAAAGGGAATTAAAAATTTATAAATTATTTATTAATTAAAAATATATACCTTTTATTTATGTAAGTCTTTTGATTATGATTTTTTTAAATGTGTAAATAAAAATATATTTATAATACAAGTAAAAGCTACATAACTAACGGACATTGGCTAGATCGAATCGGCTGTTGATGCTGATCAAGCTAAATATACAGTGTGGATGTACATATGTATATACATACATATGTACAAATCTCCTTCAATGCTCTTCAAACTTCTACCTAAAATCATAAATACACTTTGCAAGCGTATAAAAATTGTTTAGGTTTCCAAATTATCATTAAAACTTGATATTTAAAATTAAAGCAAATCACTGGTTTTCAAAAAATTCCATAATTTTACTACTATTATTATTTTAATTACAAAACCAACTTAAACTTAGAGGAATATTTAATAAATTACCATTAAATATGAAGTTCATATTATGAACCAATTATCCTTACAATTAATTTGCAAGTCTTAAGTAATATTTAAGATACTGTATTTTCTTTTAATTGTATAATTACGTGACTACCACACTATTTTATAAGTTAGTGCTGGGAAATTTATAATAAATAATAATAATAATAACGATAATAGGAAATTGTAATAAACAGTATTATTTATTATTATTATTGTACTCTGTACTCAAGAGTTGCAAACTTTTGGTACAGATGGGAATCGGCCTTAGCAGCGGTGACTTTCGGCCGAGTATTGTTTATTGTTTATTATTATTATTGTCTTTCTAGTGCTACCAATTATTTACTTATATATAATATAGGTTGCTTTCAGTGTAATAACGAAAAAGTTAACAACCTTTCCTATTTCACAACGCCATGAAAAACAAAGAATTATTTTATTCAACAGCTCAAAAAGTGCACTGTTTGGTTAATAATTAATGTTATTAAACTAACACTAATTAATTGTCAAAATTTATGATAATATTAGCCCTCTCGGGCTTCCAAAAATTGCCGTAGCGGACGGTATTTCACGTCCCCATGGCGGGGTATTGGTTAAAGTTTTCAACTAGCAATAACTGCACCTCAGTAGAACTTCACAGGTTACAGTATTGCCACTGCGCAAAGATAACCACTTACTGGCTGGCGACCTCCACTCCATGCCAGCAGCGTTAGAAGCGGTTGGGAATTCTATGCGCACACGCACGCAAAACAAAAAACAACTCAAGCTAACGACGACTTTCGGCAGCTGGTCAAAAGGTGCAGCATGCTTTTGGGCTGCCTTTGTTCTTGTACTGCAACTACTGCCTATAAAGGGGGTTGGGATAGAGTGAGTAAGGATGTGTATTTTGGGTTTTGAGATGATTAAGGGTTGATTTCCTTTGCAGCAGGCAGCTGCAGTTGGACAACTGCACCGAAGGAAGGCACTGATTTTCATGGGATTTTGTATATGGATTGTTTTTTATAAGCTACATGATGATAACAGTTCCATTTTTTATCTTTAAGGATATTTTTCATATACATAAAATAAGTAAACAAACACTTGTTGAGCAGATGTTCCACAGAGAGAAGCAAAAGGAAATAAATCAATAAAATATGTACACTTTTGTGATTTAGTTACTACTAGCCAGCTAATTCATTTATGAATACATCAATATGTATACATATATTAAGACCCTATAATAGGGTCAATTTGGATCTTATAATATGTATATTTGGATTTTATAATACGTATATTTTGATACTATATTGAATTTCTTATGGTAAATGGTGTATAAACGGGTATACATACATATGTTAGTGTCTACCATTTGTTAGAACAGAATATTAAATAATAAATAAATAATACAAGTTTTAGGTGCACGAAAAAAGGATACAAAATATTCCTGACCAAAAACTATAATATTAAATATAACAAACAATTTTAACTATTCTTTTAGCTATTTAATACATAGAAAAACTTTTCAAAATACAAAGATACCACTTCATTTAATTTAATATTTTAGTAATATCATTTAATTAAAAGTTTCTGACATATAGTAGTGTAGTGGTGTCTATAAACAATTAGACCGAACTAAAAACCTTGAGTTAGCTAAGCGCTTAATTTATAAAATTAAAGGTCGTTAGTACAATTGACATTAAAGTTTCATATTTATCAAATGTAAATCATATATGGAATTTAAACCATAAAATGTAAGTTTAATATTCAAAAGTATTCGCTTATTGAACGATAATTGTAGAACTGAGGAATCCTTAAAAGGGAAGAGTGGTCTAATATTTAATAAAATATTATTTTGATGTTCAAAATATTAGTTTAATGAAAGATATATATACACCTGATCAATTCTAGCTAAAGAAGTGGTCTTAAGTATAATAAAATATGATATTTGTAACTAAAACATTTCTTTCGGTAAAAATTAATAATAAAATTGATGAAACCTTACAAGGGAAGTGCTTTTAAATAAAATAAAATATTATCTTTTGGTAAAAAATAAAAATGAAACTAATAGATCCCTACAAGAGACAATAAAACAAAATTTTCATAATTAAAATCATTTGTTGATTATAAATAATTGTAAAACTGATGAATCCTTACGAAGGAAGTGCTGTTGAATACAATAAAATATGATATTTGTAACTAAAGCATTTCTTTTGGTAAAAATAATAATAAAACTGATAAAACCTTACAAGGGAAGTGCTTTTAAATACAACAAAATATAACATTTGTAACTAAAAGCAAATCTTTGTTCAACAATAATAATAAAACTGCTAGATCCCTACAAAGGAAGAGGTCTTAAATATAATAAAACAAGATGTTCATAATTAAAAGCATTTGTTGATGAAAGAGAATTGTAAAACTGATGAATCCCTACCAAGGAAGTGCTCTTAAATACCATAAAATATAATATCCATTATTAAGAGCATTTTTTCAATAAAAACAAAGTGTAAAACAGATAAAACCTAAATGCGAAGTGCTTTTAAATACAATATTAGTTTTGATTAAAAAGAAAAATCCCATTTCTTTGATTAAAAAGGAATAAATATCCTGTGTAATTTATTTATTAACCTGCGTGATTTATTTATTAAGAGAAAGTGTTTAATTGAGACTTTTTTGCCTCTACATTGTATCTTATTTTCTACTAAAAGCATTCTTGAGATCAAGCTTTGAACATTTTTGCGAGTTGCGCCGCCGCACTTTGTACTCGGTGCCTATTGCCAGCAGGTCCTGCGCCACATCCGCCTCCTCACAGGAGATCGCTGGGCGACAACTGGGACTCGCCCTCCGCCAGATAGATGTGCATGGCCTTGTAGAGCAGGGCAATGCCCAGCTGCTTCTTTTGCTTCATCGTCCAGGACTGGGCGGGTCCATAGTAGTCGCCACGCTTGAGATTCGTCAGATGCTCCAGTCCCATGGCATCTATGATGGAAGCCTCGCGGGTGTACGCATCAATGGGCATGATGTTGTGGAAGACATGCAGGCAGACGACTCCACTGCCATGCTGCCAGATTTCCAGGATACGCTCCAGCTTGCGGCTGCTCATTTTGCCACCCACCGGTGGCGGAGAGCGGAAGACTTCGGGCTGCAGCGTGCGGAACCCGCCACCGCGGGTCCTTCCCCCCTCCTTTGTCTTATCCTTGTCGCGCTGCTGGTGGAGCCGAGTGTGCTGACGCATGGCATCGTAGAGATGGGCGTAAGGACGCGAGGATTTCCCCTTGCCCACATAGAAAATGGAATCGAGGAACCGCTGCCACACTCCAAACTTGTCCAGGAAGGCACTTTCGCCGGGCAAATTCCGCGAGATGCGCGGATCGATCAGCATGTAGATGAAGCTCTGCTTGATGTGGCCCTCGCGTAGATTCTTCTTGGGCAGACAGGACTTGGCAAAATGCTCCGCAGAGGCTGCCTCATGCGGCAGATACTCGCTGATCCTTTCGAAATCCTCCACCGAGCGGAGCGTGCGATGCAACTCCACGGAGTAGCGTATCTGTGCCTCCAGCGCATGCTTCTGGGCGGTCAGCAGGGCCTCTGTATTCCGCTTATACTTGATCAGTTGCTTGATGTACAGTCGCTTGGTGGTCTTGGTTATGGGACCCACTGGGGCACCCAGCTGGGTCAGCTCCCGCCGCAGGGCATCTGTCTCATAGTCCAGTGGCAGGGTGAGATTTGTGCTTACAGTGCTGTCCAGATCGGGTTTATTCTCCGCTAGAGGAGGCGTCTTGGCGGGCTCTCTTCGCTTCTCGGTATTCTGGAGGAATTTTGCCTCGTAGAAGACGAGGCCATTCTCATCGTCCGTGTGCACGTAGGCCTCCTTGATCTGCAGGAAATACTCATCCTGGCGTGGCGAGATTTGTGATTCCACCTCCGCCTGTAACTGCTCCTGCTCCTTCTCCTCCTCTACCTCCTCCTCGCCCTGAGCTGTAAAGAAGCTATGCTCGGGCTCGGGCGCCACAACTACTGCCCGCGAGACCTGCTCTACCAGGTGTTCCAACACCTGACGACCCGAGCCGGGAGCCTCTTCCTGCTGATCCTTGGGCTTCTCCTCGCTGCGCAACTTCTGCTGCAGATGCTGCTCGTAGTTGAAGTCATCCTGGCCCATGGCCTCCTCCACCAGAGCCTCCACATGCTCGTCGTATTGATGCAGTAGGGATTGGCGGGCACGTGAGCGCTCCACCTTCTCACGCCAGCATTCGATAAGCGACCGCTGCTTGGGATAATCGGGATCCTCATGCGGGGCAGTCTCCCGCTGACTCTGGATAAGCTGCGTGAGATGGGCCTCGGTCAGGGCGAAGAGGTTAACCGACTCCTCGTCTGGCAAGGGGGGAATGGCATCGATTCCCAGCTCTGGGGCCTCGGGAAACTTGGGTTGCGGCTTGTGCCGCCTGTGGGTGATGTTGATGTAGTAAGGCGAAGTGGTGTCATGGTTATACCTGAGCTGGTTGGGTGTGACAGCGTCGCTTGGCTGCAGGCGTTGCCGCTGGCCCTTGAGGCGCTGTTTCTCCCGGAAGATGTGGTCACGCAGCAGCTGCAGGACCTCAAAGTGACACTCCTCGATGGCATAGTGCACCGGCAGTTTGTTCTCCTCGTCGGGCAGGTCGGCACGGGCCCCTCGCTCCAGCAGCATGCGGACCAGCTCCTCCCGCCCATAGATGCTGGCAATGTGCAGGGCCGTGGTCTTGCCATCACAGAGAGAGTCTACATCGAGGTCCGGGCACTCGAGGAAGCGTTCCAGGATGCGGCGCGCAAGCTCGGCATTCCGCATGCCACAGACGTAGTGCAGCGGGGCCAGTCCACGCTCGCAGGGCACAATGCCAGCGTTGATGGTGTTGCGTTCCAGCATGGACAGGATATCCGCCTCGTTCTCATCCTCCAAGGCGTCCAGCAGGGTGAGTGCCAGGAAGTTAGCCCGCTGCTCCATTCCAAAATCGATTTTTAGCCATGCAATTCCTTGCTCTAATTGCAGAAATTAGTTTTTTGTTGTTTTTTTTCGTTTTTTAATTCTCGATTTTTCAATGTCAGCGCTTTTGTTGTTGTTGTTGGTATTTTTCTTGGCTTTGGTATTTTTTCGCCAGTGTGGCCGCTCTCGCGGTATGCAGCAGCAGAGTTGCCAGATGTGTGGAATCTGTTGCTTACTTTTGAGCGCCACATTTGAAACCGGTTTTTTATGATTCCCCGCAATTATCATCACATTTGAATTTGACACATAATTGGCCTGCAAAGCACGCCCCTAGCGATGAGCCAGCCAGCATTATCGCGCTCTGAGAGCGCCACACGTGTGGCTGGAGAGCTACATGTTTTTCAGTTTTAAAATGAATATTTTTTTGCTCATGAAATCGAAACTAGTTTCCCGCCGCCGCCGACGTCGCTAAAATGGGGCCCAAGGTTATGGTTACTCGGCCCCCTTGTTATGCGATAGAGCTTTGAGGTCTCGCCTCCTCTCTCTCAGCTATGGCGTTTGAGGCTTTTTTTTTGCGTGGTCTTCGGCGTTTGTTAGTAAACAAAACGCAGCCGTGATTAGCAACAACAAAAAAATAATAATATTATGAAGCTACTTGAAAGTCTTTTCAAATGACGCATACAAGTTATTTAAACTTTGTTGTTAACAATACTGGTTAACAAAGGATGTGACCTCATAAACGTATATGTACATATTAAGTAATCATACTTAAATAATAATTAATAATAATAATAATTAATAATAAATAATAATTAAGTATAGTTTGTCAACTTATTCTTTGCAAAATTTAAAATTTGATTGCCATCCATTTTAAAGTTCAATTTTAACTAGCAAAAGTACGATTTATTTCATATTTTCTTTTACATTATTGTTAAGGCTTTTAATAACTACAATTATAAATTAAAAACAAAACATATTTCATCATAAAACATATCAAAACAAGTAAGAAAATCTAACTTCGGGCGGAACCGAAGTTTATATACCCTTGCAGATAATTTGTTACTT
>JAEIIU010043192.1:0-21194 GCA_018874675.1 Drosophila baimaii
CATAATTTTCATAATAATTTTTTTGTCGGTGTAAATTGAGATCTTGGTTTCTCGAGAGAGCGCAGTTGATTGAATTTTGCCGCTTCTTTGACGTTCAATTTCAGTGTCATTGTTTTTATAAAGTTCTACTAAGAGCTAAACATGAACGCTGGCCGTCTGGGGCAAATTGCTTAAGTCTCTCAAAAAACATAACGAAAAGAGCAGTGGGAGCTAAAACAGCCATAAAGTGCCCAGTGCTGTTAATGAGAAGCCGTAAAAACTAGGTCAATTGGGTTCAAAGGCTGTGCCCATACTATAAAGTATGTATATAGTATCTCTTCTACTATCCCTTATAATAGATAATCATTTATTCAATCGCTCTAAGTTCTCACCCATTTTTTCCATGATGAAACTGTCATCCGTATTGGCGTACATCACAATGGGCACCAGTTCTATGTTGCGCTCCAATATGTTGGCTCGATCCACCGCAGTGCGGAATGCGATTTCCGACTCATCTTTGTCCGATGTAAAGATGCTGCCTAGAGAAATGTGTGCCAGATTCCGTATGCGAGGCAGTGACCTATTTTCGAATGAAACTTACCCACCATGAACTGATTTCGGTCCGCAACTACGGGTATGGCCATCAGCAGGATGTGTGCGAATACCGTATACATTTTGTATACTAAAACCCGGAGATTTCCATTGAAGTAAGCCGTTGAAATTGCACTGATTTCTGCTGATTTTTCACTGATGATGATGTAAATCCGTGCAGGCAGTAAAATTTGTGTGCTACAATTTTTGCAACTGCGATGTTCGGAGGTCTGCGATGCAATGAAATCAGAGCAAAATCAGAGCTATGCTAATTTTAAAAAAGCGCGAGCGCAAGAGCCAGCGAGAAAGAGTATAAATTGGCTTGGTTTGTTTTGCTCAGCGTATTCTAAACAATTTTTAGATTCTAAACAATTTTCAATATTCTGAGAGTGCTGAGAGTGTGTGGCGAGAGCGAAGATCCGTTTCCACTTGGAACGGTGCCAGCGAAATGTTGTCCTCCATTATGATTAATGGGATTTTTTTATGGCGCGTGCTATAAACTTCAAATTTAAGCGATCATAAAATAGCTCAACTTCTTCCGGCCATAGGCTATAAGTCTGTGAACATCTTTCATAATTAATAATATGGCACTGCCCCCACGTGGGAGCAAAATTATGAGGAACAAAATTTAAAGTTTGTTTTTTTTTTCAACCGAGCCGAGCCGACAAAACACCTCTAAGAAAGTAAAAATGTCGCCAAAAACCCATACATTTTATTAAAAATGAAAATAAAAATGCGGAAGATGGATTTCATATTTTTATATTGCAACTTGAATGTCTTTAAAGAATGTTAATTATTTAATATTTAAGTACGATTCAAGAAGTTTTCTAAAAATGGGATCACTGTATTGTGTATCTTTCATAGGAATTGTTATATGATTGTTGGAATAGCAGTTATTGAGTAAAATTAGTGACTGTAGTCACTATAGTGCTTTAAATAAAGCAAACATTTATAGCTCTAGGAAGACAATAATAATTACAAACAATAAACCATAAAAAAGTAAAATAATAAATACTAGATATAAGAAAAATATAGTTCACATTTCTTGTAAGTGGCTACCCATATCTTAAGTAATCACTCTTTTATGATTTTTTATACAACCCGTCCCCCCTATGTAATTAAAAATAATCATTGCAGGAATTTCCCTCCCTCCCCTATTATTACGTCATCCTAACACAAAATGTCCTATAAAATAATTTAAAAACATTTGTTTTAAATATATTTTGATTTAATATGACTATGCAATTATTAATCTAGACCCCACACTCCTCAAATAATTAAATATAATTATTTCGCTGACTCCGTTCGCCTCTAAGGTGATTACGTAATATGTGGACAGCCCATACTATGGCATAAAAACTACCTAAGGTTAGAAAAATAGCAATTTAATTTAAAAAAGGGCTAGATTTAGCCACAATTTTAACAAGTGACCGCAATGTTGAGTTGTTTACAGGATGTAAACTGTACTGTCCATATGATGTCAGAGGCTGGACAGCCCCTACTATTGCATACCTAGTAGGTATTACCTACTACCTAGGGCTAGAAAACTAGCTATTTAATTAAAAAACGATTTGATTTAGACTTAAGTAACCTCACTATTGTGTTGTTTACATCCTGTGCATATTGTACATATAATGTCAGCGGCTGGACAGTCCCTACTATTGCATACCTATTACCTAGGGGTAGAGAAGTAGCTATTTTATTAAAAAACAACTTGATTTAGATTTAAGTGATCGCACTATTGTGTTGTTTACATCCTGTGCATACTGTACATATGATGTCAGAGGCTGGGCAAATAAATTTGCTGACTCTGAGAGTCATCGCTTTGGGCACCACTGACTTTTAAGTCAATTAAAAAACAATTTAACCAAAGAATACTTGCTAGCTTTACTTTAATACACTTCACACCCTAATAATTTAGAAATTACCACCTAACCTTAGCGACTAGACCTTCTTGCGCACAAAGTGATCATAGAAGATAACGTATCCGTACTTGGGCGAGTAGATCATCGATCGCTTGGCATTATGCGTGTACATATTGACTTGACCGCCCACCGTGATCATCTTGTGGTCGCCGCGGTGCATGAACATCAGCCCAAAGTGGTGGTCATGGACCACATGAAAGTTGTCACTGTCCGTGTACTTGACCATATTGTACTTGGGATTCGAGTAGCTTAGATGATGCGACATGGGCTTCAACCGTGAGCGACCGGCGAAGACGGCGGGCCAATCTGTGTGCTTTGCAGTCTCACGGAAGCAGTTGCGCAAGCTCATGTCCAGGTCAATATAGCCAGAGATCTCCGATCCATCGATGCTGATGTACGAGGTGAAGACGATTGTCTGCGGAAGAAGAATGACCTTAATTAATTAACTAAAAATAAAAATTTAAAAACATTTCCATGGGCAACAATAAGCCATATTTATAGCCATTCCTTTTGCCTTCGAGTCGTTAACTCACGCAAATTATCTTGTTCATATTAGGCATTTCGCGTTCCTTAAAGGCCAAAAGCACTGGATCTGTATTTGACAACATCAAGGCATCGCTGTAACGGCCAATATTGGAGATCTTCGGCCTGATGGCCTCCAGAGCAATTTCCCGCCGCTTGGCGTACTCCTCTGCGCTGTAGGGGATCTTGGTGGTGCGATAGCCTAGCTGGACGATGGTCTTTATGGTACTTTGGTTGCACAGGTAGCGATAGTCATTGACGTTGGCGAAAGAGGTGATGTAATCATTGTAGTTGTCAAACTCCAATACGCTGAAGTCCACGTTCTTGCCCAGAGTACTCATTGCTAGCGGGGATGTGTGTGTGTGAGTGAATGGACTTCAGTCCAGAGGGTTTATCCGGGAAATTATCCCACAAAATGTGTGCCTGTGGAGTGTGTGAGTGTGCCGTGTGAAAATTACTGACTAAAGTTATGTATATATTTTTTTTCTATTTATTTCACATTTCGTTGGGGTGTCACAATTTCCGTTTCAAACACCTACAGATTCCAAAAAATCCTACACAATAATATGGCTTTAACTGTGTTTGACCAAAGTAAGGTTCTATTACCATCAGAGACAAGTGGACAAGCGTTGCCAGTGACCAGGCGTGAGGTAAGAAGCCCCTTGCTGCAGGATCTCATATGAAATATATGTCTGTTTCCAGACTGATGTCCAGGCTGAATCCATTCCAAGTAGAAAGATGAGTGATAAATTCGATCTCGACTTGATCAGGGAGAAAAAGGATAAACCTATAATCACAACAATTCCCATACATAGGATACACAAGCTGATAAAACGGCGGGAAACTAAAAAGATCAAAGCAACCTATACTGACTATCTGAGAACGTTTATCAAACCGGAGGACAGGCGGTACCTGAAAGGCGAAAAAGTGGCGCTGAGCCTGATCCCACTGAGGGCTGGAGTCGGTGAGGTGATCCGACATACACCCCTTATTCCCCGGGGTATGTTCTTCCGCTTCAGCGACTACGAAAACGCCAAGGATCCTCTTATCACGGCTGTTGCCGAGCGCGAAAAGCTGAATGGCATAAAAACGATTTCGGTAAGAGCTTGTGATAGGCACAGATTAAAAATACTAAGAATTAAATTAAATAAAATTAAAATTAGAGTGATATTAAATACCATTTTTACATTAATAATTCTATAAAAAAAAAACATTGAAGCTTCAGAAAAGTAATATATTTAAGGTCCCAACTAATAGGTTAACTTAAATACTTTAATTAAAATCTTTAAAAAGGAAGGTTTCTACAACAATTAACATCTCTATCTTCCCCTCTAGACCATAGTCTTTATTAGTACTCGCGATAACAAGGGCTTCAGTGTGTCTGGCTACATCGATTTGGAGCAAAGCATACGCAGATTCAGAGAAGGCACTATCCGATCTCACCCATGGTCAGAGATTTCCTCTGGCCAGCGACGCCTTCAGCCGAATAGTCAGGATCTAAGTTTTATTGCCTGGAAAAATGGCCAGGTGGCCTACAATGATTCCGATAACTACAAGGTGATTCCGGACGCGGTCAATGGTCTGTGCTTCCTTTACAAGGGCGATGGATCGATGCTGTACATTGAAAAATATATTACCGGGGATCATCCATCGTGCATCTATATAGAATCACCGAAGCATGGGTCTGCTGTCATATACGATCACCGTATTCGCCGGAAATTGTGATTGATATATTAAATGGTACAAATAAAGTATGTTTTCTGAGATGAACGAAATTTTATGTACTAACATTTTTGAGAAATATGGTTTGTCCTAATTATTTAGAATGTGTATCGTCTTAAAAAAAATCAGTTTAACTAGAATATTTATTCTTTTCAGTTTAACTAGAATATTTATTTTTTCTTTTAATTTGATTAGTTTTCCTGTTGTTTCTTTAAAATCACTGCGAAGAGTGCTCTAGAAATTCCCAAGTGCGAATTCGGTAAACCGCTAGTATATGTTAAATTCCGATTACTAGGGAAGTAACTGAATCTTATAAAAATATCTAATAGGAACCTATATTTTACACAGAATTTATATGAATGGTATAATTACGGTTGCATTTTCATTTCCAATTGCAAATCTTCCTGAAAACTCACTCTTCATTGCGTTAAACGCACTTAGACACATCAAAAAGCCTTTTAAGAGATCAAAAAGCTGCCCAAAACCAAACAATATTACGAACATCATAATATTTGGCACACAATTGCGAAGAGCTGCTGACAAGGAAAATAATCGCGCGGAGGCAGGCAGGCAGGCCAGACTGGCTGATGCCGGCTACGTCATCAGCGACTAGCGCCATATAACATACGAGTCCCAAGAGTGAGCATCGCGTATACGCGCCGTGGGCCGGGCGACATTCTCTCTCTCTCTTGAGAGCTGGAGAGTGATCCCGAGATCCCATTCATAGCCGCCACTCACAGCCACTGGGATGCGGACAGTCAGTTGGCCGGCGAAGCGCTCCAAGACTGGATGCTGCCGTCGCGAGAAAATAGATCGTGAAAAGCACTTTACTTTTGGATTTATCGTGATTTTCTGTCCGTATTCGTGTGTTCGTGTTCGTGTGCGTGTGCGCCGGTGTGGATATATAGATTTGTACATATGTAGATGGGAAGTGAACACGAAATGGCTGCTGCATTTAGAAAATTCAATTAGTTTCAAGATTTGGAGGAAAGCAAAAATGCATTTGTGTCCAGTTCACATTTATGCATTCACAATCGTATTTTTCAAAGCGATTCTCGCCCTTGGCGGCGATGGTCGCAATGAAATCACCGTGGGTACGTCCTCCTCCGACATCCGCAGCAGCTTTAGCAGCTCTTTCATTAACAGTTTTCCCCCCCTGTTAAGGTGCCATTTTCTATGAAAATGAAAAGGAAATCGAACTCAGCTTCGATCAGGCATTTCGCGAGGTCAACAACCTAAAGTTCGCCGAGCTGCGTTTCCTCACCATCAAGCGGTATATGCCCACCAACGACAGTTTCCTGCTGCAGCAGATTAGTGAGTGAACGCGGATCTTGGACAACATATAACAAAATATTGATGAGAAATTCATCTTCCGTGTAGCTTGTGAACTGATTTCCAATGGCGTTGCGGCTATTTTCGGACCAAGTTCAAAGGCGGCTAGTGGTACGAGCGCGCACACACACAGCGAGAGAGAGAGAGTGTAAGGCTGCTGGCGACAGACATGTGTGTTGATATTTTGTTTTCTATCGCAGATATTGTTGCGCAAATCGCCAACACGACCGGCATTCCACACATAGAGTACGATTTGAAGTTGGAGGCCACGCGCCAGGAGCACCTCAATCACCAGATGTCCGTCAATGTGGCGCCCTCCCTCTCTGTTCTGTCGCGCGCCTACTTTGAGATCATCAAGACCAACTACGAGTGGCGAACCTTCACCCTGATTTACGAAACGCCCGAGGGTGAGTGAATGCTTTTGGCTTCCTGATTATAAGATACCCGTATTTAGGGCTTGAAAAATATATACCAAACAATAGATGATAATCCTCAATAGAATAAATAAAAGGTTAAGTCTCTGGCTTACTCATGGTCAGAAGATGCTTGAATTGGACTGAAGTTACCTTTGATCCTTCTCACGATTGACATGCCAACATGCACGAAATTTATGCAAGGGAGTAAAAATCTTCATTTGGGATGAATGTACTATGGCTCATAAGCTTGTTGTAGAGGCAAGTGACTGAGCTACAAAAATATTTATTAGATTAAAGTTGAAGGCAAACTTTCTTAAATTTAATAAGGGAAATATAAACTTAAGCTAGTTACATATTAATATTTTACTAACATTAAGTGTAACCAACAAACTTGAAGCTCAAAAGTAGAATGGAGACCAGTTACTTCCCGATATGGTAAAATCAATATTATATTTGGAAAGTATTTCCTTGTATTTCAGGTCTGGCACGCTTACAAGATCTTATGAATATTCAGGCTCTCAACAGTGACTACGTGAAGCTAAGAAATTTGGCCGACTACGCAGAGGACTATAGAGTCCTGTGGAAAGAAGCTGATGAGACCTTTCATGAACAGCGCATAATTTTAGATTGCGAGCCTAGGACTCTAAAGGAACTACTAAGGATATCCATGGACTTTAAGCTGCAGGGACCATTTAGGGTAAGTCCATCTCAAGATCAATATCAATCTCCTATCCGATAATCTTCTTTTTCTTTCAAGAACTGGTTTCTCACTCATCTGGACACGCACAGTTCGGGACTGAAGGATATATATAACTCAGACTTTAAGGCCAATATTACCTCAGTGAGATTGAAATTAGTGGACCCAAATCCGTTTGAGAGAAAGAAGACCCGTATAAGCTTGGTGGACGTAAGTAAAATGGAGAGAACTTGCTAAAGTTTTGGTTCTTATTTGAAATATTCTCCTTCAGCAAATATTGAGAAACCAAACCATGCTGCCCGTGCTCATCTACGATGCTGTGGTGCTATTTGCCAGCTCGGCCAGAAACGTGATTGCCGCCATGCCCTATCATCCGCCCGATAGGCATTGTGGCAGTCCCAGTCCCTGGATGCTGGGACCTTTCATTGTCAACGAAATGAAGACAATCTCGGAGGACGACGTGGAACCGCACTTTAAGACGGAGAACATGAGGCTAAATGAGAACGGGCAGCGCACTCACTTCAATCTGGAGATCTACAAGCCGACCGTAAATGAGCCCATGATGGTGTGGACCCCCGAAAATGGGATCAAGACCCGACGCCTTAATCTGGAACTGGATAGTTCTGGGACAACGCAGGACTTCTCGGAACAGCGCAAGGTCTATACGGTGGTCACACACTTCGAGGAGCCCTATTTCATGATGAAGTTGGTTGGATAGAGAGTAAACTCAATCTATAGTGTACAATATCTCACCTTTTTCTCACTAGAGAGGATCACGAGAACTTCAGGGGCAGGGAGAAGTACGAGGGCTATGCCGTGGATCTCATAAGTAAGCTGTCCGAGCTGATGGAGTTCGACTACGAGTTCATGATCGTTAATGGCAATGGCAAATATAATCCGGAGACCAAGCAGTGGGACGGCATCATACGCAAGCTGATTGATCACGTATATAGCTCTCTTTATATATATATATCTCAAATACTTATTTCTTTATCCTTCCAGCATGCTCAGATAGGTGTCTGTGATCTGACCATCACACAACTCCGACGATCTGTGGTGGACTTTACGGTGCCCTTCATGCAGCTGGGCATTAGCATTCTACACTACAAGAGTCCTCCGGAACCAAAGAATCAGTTTGCTTTCTTGGAACCCTTCGCCTTGGAGGTCTGGATCTATATGATCTTTGCCCAACTTGTGATGACTCTGGCCTTTGTCTTTATCGCCAGGTAATGGGTCGGTCTTCGTTTTACGGTTTATCTCATTTCAATAGATCTTATTTAGGCTTTCCTATCGCGAATGGTTGCCACCGAATCCAGCTATTCAGGATCCCGATGAACTGGAAAATATCTGGAATGTGAATAACTCCACTTGGTTGATGGTGGGATCCATTATGCAACAGGGTTGCGATATACTTCCTAGGTGGGTTTAGGATTAATCGACTTTATCTTTACGTTAAAGATATATGTAAAGATATTATTGATAAATTGAAGAAGAGACAGGCCTTGTATTAATAATTATTCTCTCTTAAATACATCTATCTTTCATCTCTTCAGAGGTCCCCATATGCGTATCCTTACGGGAATGTGGTGGTTCTTTGCTCTGATGATGCTCAGTACTTACACCGCCAACTTGGCTGCCTTTTTGACCAGCAACAAGTGGCAGAGCAGCATCAAGAGCCTGCAGGATCTCATCGAGCAGGATGAGGTGAGCTTTGGCAGTATGCGCGGTGGCAGCACTTCCCTGTTCTTCTCCGAGTCCAATGACACCGACTATCAGCGTGCCTGGAACCAAATGAAGGACTTTAATCCGTCCGCCTTTACCAGCACAAACAAGGAGGGCGTGGCCCGTGTGCGCAAGGAGAAGGGTGACTATGCCTTCCTTATGGAGACCACCAGCCTGACGTACAACATAGAGAGGAACTGTGACCTCACCCAGATTGGCGAGCAGATCGGTGAGAAGCACTACGGCCTGGCAGTGCCCTTGGGTGAGTCTTAAATGAGTTTGGTTTTGGGATTTACGGAGGCTAACTGCAGGTGTCTTTTCCTTCTGTCCAGGTGCCGACTATCGAACCAATCTTAGTGTATCCATTCTCCAGCTGAGCGAGAAGGGGGAGCTGTACAAGATGAAGAACAAGTGGTGGAAGAAACACAATGTCACCTGTGACTCCTTTCACGAGGTGGATGGCGACGAGCTGTCTATCATCGAGCTGGGCGGTGTCTTTCTGGTCCTGGCTGGCGGGGTCCTCACTGGCGTTGTGTTGGGCATCTTTGAGTTTCTCTGGAATGTGCAGCATGTGGCGGTGGAGGAGCGAGTGACCCCGTGGCAGGCACTGAAAGCGGAGCTGACCTTTGCCCTCAAGTTCTGGGTGCGCAAGAAGCCAATGAGGATCTCCAGCAGCAGTGACAAATCCTCGTCGAGACGGTCGTCCGGCTCCAGGCGTAGCTCCAAGGAGAAGACCCGCAGCAAGACGGCCAGCTAGGAGCTTGGAAAATATATAGTTTATTGTGCTTTTTGAAGCTGAATTAAAGCATTTGTGCAGTCAGTTGAATGATGAGTCTTCTTAAGAACTTGGGCAATCCATGTTGCGTTTGATAAATTCGTATATATATATATATGAATAGTTTGTGCTATATTTATAGAGTTTTTAGACCACTTACTTAGAGGGTGCCTTGCGGTACATTGGACTACTTATTGAATGTATTCTAATGATTTTTTTTAGAGCAAGAACCTGGTTTCCTTAGTCTTAACACATTTTCTCATTGGAGAAGTTATGACAATGGTTTTTATGATTCACAATTTATGCTGTTATGAACTGTATTTATAAAAAATATAACTTAAACAAATCAAAGATTATAAATTATAAATACACATCAAAATAGATTATTAAAGAAAATGAGAAATAAATGTAACGAAATTAAAAAATTGTTTCAATCATCAAAACATCAATTAAACAGGATATTCAAAAGATACATAAAATAATATAATTTAATCGTTCAATTTAATTATACAATTTATTGTTTTTTCTTTTTAAATATCCAAGATTTTTTTAATATACATATTACTACAAAGGTAGCCTTATTCTTGGGAAAAAGATTAACCAGGACACAACTCGATTAGACTCAAAAATCTAAAAAAAATAATTCTAAAGGGCATACTAAGGTTGAATTTATCCACAAGTCGACCTCAAATATATAAAACAATCAAATTGTTGAGTGTTTGATTTAATATTGCCATTTTTAAAAAGATTGCTAAATTTTTCAAAAAATAATTTTTTGTTTTAATTCTGAATTCTTTACTCTATTTTATTTATTTTTTGGACTTCCCTTAAAATAAGATGAAATACATTTTTCTCTTTGAATTAGTACTACTTATTAGGTATGTAGTAACCCATTAATAATATAGATATTATATATAAAATATTGCTTAATTGAATCAATCTTTTTTAAGACAACCCAGTGACAGGGTATAAGTTATATCTATACATTCTCCGGCTGTCTCGATGTACCCTACTTAGCCAGTTGTGGGGGCGTCCGGCTCGCCTAATTTTAGAGCACATTTAGTTTTCATTTATTGGGCCATTTCCAGCGAGAGCGCGTGTCTGCGTAGTCTAGCCTCTGGTCACATGGCTGCTCTTCTCGCAGTGCGTGGTTTTCGTAGAACAAAATGGGACTCTGTTGACGTAGTAAGACGGTCTCCCAGGTCTCCCAGAGATCGTTCACGTCAGCAGTGCTTCCAAAATTTTGTGAGTTCTGTTCTCGGTGGGGGCCTTCTCAGTGCCTGACGAGCAGTGCCCCGGTACGGATCCGGCAGAGTCTTTTGTTTCGCCGACTGGCAAAAAAATTCGTATAATATTTTTTTTTGTATAGATGGATTGAGTGGAAGTGAATTTCGTACGCAGTATACATATTGGCTTGAAATTATGCCCAGATCTAGATGACACCATGTCCGCTCTACAGTTCCTAGTGCTTGTGGCTCTGCTTGTGTCCAGCCAGGCCAGCGAAGATGGCTTAGTGGTGAAAATTGGTTGGTTGACTGGCTTGAACAATTAGCTCTTTGGATATTTACTTTTATCCTTGTTCAGGAGCCATCTTCTTTGACACGGAAATGAAGTTGGCCGAGGCCTTTGATGCGGCCGTTCAGGAGGTGAATGCCGTGAATCCAGCCCTGAGACTGGAGCCCATTAAACACTTTGTGCTCCAGGATCTCTGTGAGTCATCTGAAATAATCTTTTGATTTGATTTCATGACTTGATTTCCCTGTGTTAGCCTGTGATTTGATTGGAAATGGTGTGGCCGCTATTTTCGGACCAAGTTCAAAGACAAACAGCGGTAAGTTGGCCTCTTTTCTCTTTTGTCTGGCCGTAGTTAAATTATTTTTAAACAAATCATATGCTTTGGCGTCATAAAAGAATGCCCACCCATACATATATACATATCTAAATCCAAATAGATAAGACAAATCGAGAGAGAGAGAGAGCGAGCCAGTGAGGAGCTCTTCTAAAGGCTCGTCAACCTCGTTAATGATTCTTCAAAATAGCCAAACACACTTACACACATGTTGGCCATTAAATTGGGCTAGCTGCTGGCTTGTATACACAAAATTTTTGCAGTAAACAGATCGGTGGTTGGGGACTATTTGAACGGATGCCAAGAAAATAAATTCCCCCAAAAACATTCGTTTCTCTTGCGCTCTTCGTGTTTTGATCGCCGCATTCGTTGTGTGTTTTGTTAGTTTCCCCGATCATTCTAAACAAAACTATCTGGCCCACTGATTTATCTCATGTTCTCTCCGAATCTCACCCAATCTTCGCCAGATATTGTCGAGGTGCTGTGCAACATGACGGGCATACCCCACATGCAGTTCGACTGGCATCCCCAACAGTCGGCCAGGGTGCGACTCAACCATCAGCTGACTGTCAATGTGGCGCCCATGGAACTGATCCTGTCCAATGCTCTGTCTGATATTTTGGGAAGCAAGAGCTTCGACTGGAAGTCCTTTACCATTGCCTATGAGAAAAGTGCGCGTAAGTATTAGATAATTATTGAAAATGAAGTTATTTTTCTCATAGTAAATATTTCTTGGAGTTTTAATTAAATACATTTACTATATTTTACATTTTTACCTTTGCCTATTTTAATATTCCATTGCATTATCTAATTTCACAAAATTTACACAATAATAGACTTACCTAGACCTAACCACTCCTTTTTTATTTATTGGAACCTCTTCCATTTTATCCCTACCTATCCCACCCTTCAGATTTCAGTCGCCTTCAGCACATATTTGCCTGGAAGCAACTTCACAAAACTGGGATCAAAATGCAGGAGTTCGAGCGTGGAGGTGACTATCGTGTTCTCTGGAAGCGCATTAACAATGCTCGCGAGAAGTTTGTGCTCCTTGATTGTCCTTCCGATATTTTGGTGGATGTGATCAATGCCTCAATTGCATTTAATATGACTGGATCATTCAATGTGAGTAGCATCTTACATTTTACTTTTAAAAATAAAAATAAATTAGATTCTATTTAATTAAATTAAGCTTAAATTATAAAGCTTGCCAGAGGTTTCATTGGTATTTCAAGCTGAAAAGTTACAATACTTTTAGCAGTTTTAAGTTTTTGACACGTTTTTATGCTCGTATTTTTTCTCGTAATATAAAAGTTTATCTAAATCAGTGGTGCCCAATGCCCTGACTGCCGGGCCTCTGCAGGCACAAAATGTAAAATACGCACCAATGCTTTCGTATTGTATTTTTGGCTAAATCTTTCCATTTTAGGGGTTAAATATATTTTATTTGTCATAGCTCAAAAAAATTAAAAAATGTTGGCTATTTATCATCGCATATCTAGCCACTTTTTTATAATTTCTTACTAACACAAATGTAATTTTAACATGTCATGTATTATCTGACCAACACTGTTTAATTTTATATATTTACAACAGAACCTCTTTCTGACCAACCTGGATACCCATGTCAGTGGCATCGATCGTTTCTATTCACGGGAGTTCACTGTGTCCGTGGCAGCTGTAAGGATACGAACGTATATTCCGCCGCCAGTGCACGATGAGATTGATGTCTTTGACAACGAAGTGGATACTAGGGTAGGAATTGATATGTAAACTTTAGATATATATTACTTGTATATATTTATTTCCCTCTAAAAGTTTGCCTCGCTGGGAACTCAGCTGATATACGACTCGGTTGTCCTGTTCTACAATGCCCTGCTCGAGATAAGTCAGCGACCAGGATTCTATACTCCTCAGTTCAGCTGTGGTCGTGGCTTTTGGCAGCCAGGACCTCGTCTTATCGAACAAATGAAAACGGCAAGTTAATGGATATTTTATGACAAATAAAACAAATCAAATTTATAACATTTAAATGGATTTTTCAGGTGTCCCCAAAGCAGGTGAAGCCTCCCTTTAAAACCCAAAGACTTCAGATAAATGCTGAAGGCCAGCGTGATGACTTCAACCTGGAAGTTTACAATCCTCTCATCGATCGTGTTACCCATATATGGAACAAGGACTTTAAGCTTGTGGACTATGAGAAAATACGAGAGAATTCAACTCAGGCTGTGAAGCAGCGGCGTCTCGAGGACAAGGAGGATTTCTCACAAAAACCCATACGCTATACAGTGGCGACTCGTGTGGGTAAACCTTACTTTAGCTGGCGGTTAGTTTTCTATATCCTTTTTCTAAGCAATGTTTAAGTACGGATTCTTATTGCAGTGAGGAACCCGAGGGAGTTCACTACGAGGGAAACGAGCGTTTCGAGGGCTATGCTGTTGATTTAATCTATAAATTGGCCGAGGAATGTAACTTTGATTTTAATTTCGAACCAGTTAGGGATAATAAATACGGAAGTTACGATGCGGCCACTGATGAATGGGATGGCATTATTCGTCAATTGATTGATAATGTGAGTATTGCGTTCTGCGATGTACTTATATACATACATATATTGGATTATATATGGGATTGGGGATGTAGATCGAGACGAAAAAGTTCCATATAATATATCGACCCTAATATCGAGCTTAATATCATATCGAAAATATCGATAAGTTCGAAATGTCGATAATATTTCATTTAATTTTAAAATAGTGTTGCTATCAATTATCGAAATACTGACTATATCGCATTCTACGTTATAAAATAGATATTACAATAGATAATATCAATAATATAGAAAAAATACAAAAATGTTATGTAATTTATTTATCTTTTTATCGATATATCAAAAAGAATATCGATTTATCAAGCATATATCGCTAAATATTGTTAAAATATCGATTTTTATATGGGCCTTCGCGTTAAATATCGACACAGTATCGATATATCGGTATGGGATGATTTAACGATATTTGCAACGCTCCCTAGACAGGATTCCAATTTTTTCCGGACTGATTTATAGATATTTGCAACGATCCCTAGATAGGATTCCAAATTTTTCAGGATTCTAACTAATATAATTATCTATTTGCAGAATGCACAAATCGGTATCTGTGACTTGACCATAACCCAGGCTCGCCGAACCGTTGTGGACTTCACGGTTCCCTTTATGCAGCTGGGAATAAGCATCCTGTCCTATAAGGAGCCACCGCCCCCGGCAGATATTTATGGTTTCCTAAATCCATATGGCGTTGAGGTCTGGCTCTACGTAATGATTGCCATGCTGATAACGGCAATGGCATTGATTCTCACTGGTCGCCTGGATCAATACGAATGGGAGCATCCGGTGGAGAATGAGAATCACGAAATGGAGCGGGAGAATATCTGGCATCTGCACAACACCATGTGGCTTGTGCTGGGCTCGATTCTTAATCAGGGTTGTGATCTGTTGCCCAGGTAAGGCAATCAAAAATTTCATTTCTGATTTAATTATAATTTTTTTTATCTCAATCTCTTAGGGGTCTCCCCATGCGCCTGCTGACAGCCTTTTGGTGGATCTTTGCGCTGCTCATCTCTCAGACATACATAGCCAAGTTGGCGGCCTTCATTACCTCCTCGAAGATTGCCGGCAACATTGCCTCCCTCCATGATCTCGTGGACCAGAACAAGGTGCAGTTCGGCACCATCCGTGGAGGTGCCACCTCGGTGTACTTCTCGGAGTCTAACGACACGGAGAACCGGATGGCCTGGAACAAAATGCTCTCGTTCAAGCCAGATGCATTTACCAAGAACAATGAGGAGGGTGTGGATCGCGTGAAGCTAAGCAGGGGTGCCTACGCCTTCCTCATGGAAACCACCAATCTGCAGTACTATGTGCAGCGCAATTGCGAGCTCACCCAGATTGGTGAAAGCTTTGGAGAAAAACACTATGGCATTGCGGTTCCGCTGAGTAAGAATAATTAAATTTATTAAAATATATATGGGCTTAATAAATATCTCTTTGATATATATATTTGTACTCTTTCAGATGCCAACTTTCGTTCCAATCTCAGTGTGGGCATCCTGAAGCTCAGCGAGACCGGCGTCCTGTACAATCTGCGCAACAAATGGTTCAATAGCAACGAGAGCACCTGTGACTTGGATGCCTCCACCGTCGATGATGGCCAGTTCGATATGGATTCGGTGGGCGGACTGTTCGTGCTGCTCATTGTGGGCGTGATTATTGCATTTGTAATTGGCGTGGCCGAGTTCCTTTGGCATGTCCATCGCATTGCAGTTAAGGAGAAGGTTGCTTCGAGGCTAAAACAATAGGCGAGCAATTTAGTAATCGACATAATTGATTTCAGATACCATCCATGCTGGCCCTAAAGGCAGAGTTTCACTTTTTCATCCGCTTCTGGCAGACCAGGAAGCCACTGCACACATATCGCCAGAGCCGGGACTCCACCTCGACGGGCTACTCCTCGCTGGAGCAGGTATCGAGTGGATCCAGTGCCAAGAAGAGGAAAAAGACACATAAGAGAAGGGACCAGGGGAGCAGTTAGGCTTGCAAACATTCAGTAAAATATGTTTAGTATAGAATAGGGATATATAATATTTGTATAGCAATCATTGACGATTATGAAATAAATTTAAAAGGGTTTTGTATATCACGAATGTGTTAATGGAACAATACAATTGTTGTTGATCAAGTCCACAAGTTGGTCATATATTTTTAAAATAACCTATACCTATAACGTTTAGGTTATTCCAATTGAACGCTTTTTAATTAGGTGTAATTTATTATCAAGACAGCCCTTTCGGACTTGAGAAAAATTGCCTCAGTGTATAGGATCAAAGATCCTCACGCTGGGCGAGCTATTGGCTTTAAGTTTTCAACTAGCAATAATCGCAGCTCAGTTAGGACTTCATAGCTTGCGATATTGCCACTGCACAAGGTTGGTGATGCCATATGAAAATAATTTCAAGCTCCTTAGACTGAATAATGTTAGAATCGCTTGGGAATTATAAAAGCCACAAAGCAGTAAAGCTCCGGGGTAGTTGGAGTAAGTTTAAGGAAGCTAGGAGAACCAGTTTCCAAACTGTCAACCCTTAATTAAAAAACCAGCTTGAATCAAGCCTGGGTCTCGTGAAACTCCATCATCTGGCTTCCCCTAGCTATTGAATTTTACGACCCGAAATCAACTCCTCGACACTGCTTCTTCTGGTTCTATCTCCGGCAACTTCGATGAGAAGCCCGCATCAAATTCACAGTTCCTGGTTCCAGGAAACCAACATAAAATCGGAATCGGAATTGAATTGGGGATTGGGTGCAGCAGTGAAGGGGTCAAGTGTCTGCGTGGGCTGCGTTCTGGCCAGATACTTGGATTATGCCAGTTAAGCCGCCTGCCTGCCCGCAGTGCGGCCAAGCTGTAAGCGGCTTTAATTCGACCATCGACCGAGTTTGCCTTTAAAGTTAAGAGCCACTCAGCACATCAACATTCCACCTCAGACAGTCTCGCGCCCTCAACGCATTCCCTTTGGTATTTCCTGGAGCCAGGAGCCAGGAGCCAGGATTCGGGAGCCTCCTTGGAGCCAGGAGCCGATTAACAAAAGGGCGCCGTTGACCTGCCAAATGGCCAGGGCTTGTATTGCGCTTTGTAATTTAAATGGCTCTTTTATGGTGGCGCCCATAAAATGTACAAATAAGGGTTAATTATGTCCCGGCAGTTGACGCCAAGCATGCCGACATAAGATGCCAAAATTTGTGGGCGGTAATTGGCTCGAGGGAATGTTAATGAGTGCGAATAAAAGGCTTTTAGCTCCGTTTTAAAATTAAAGATTATGCTACATAGGAAAATCTGTAATTTACATTTAATGTATATCGTATTTCTTATTTAAATGATTTTGTATTTCTGCATCGGTGGCGCCTATAATAATAACCAATTTGTATAATTTCTCTTATTTAAATTTTTAGCCGTGAATGCTTATCAATAAACTAATAACAAAGGATGCTACAATTTAGGTATAATCGGATTTAACTCTTCTATATAAATAAAGTACTAAAGTTTCAAAATCTCAGCAAATATAAGTATGTGTTACCATTAACAGTGAACATATAATTATTTTATACACTTTATATATATAATTTATATATTTCAGATATTTATTTATACATTTTCTTCTTTTTCTAATGCCGCAGTATGGAGTTTGAGCTTGGTAATCCCTAGAGTTTTGAAATCTCTTCAAAAATTATCTAAAAGTATGCATTAAAATATATGTGCTACCATAATTTGTTTATTTTTTATTTTTTTCTTATTTTATATATCTTATATATTTATCTATATATTTTCTTCTTCTTTTTCTAGTGCCACAGTATGTAGTTAAGCTTATAAATCACTAGAGTTTCGAAATCTCTGTCAAAGGTGTCTAAAAGTATGCAATAAATTATATGTACTAGTAGCACACTATTTTTTTTCTTTTAATTATGTTTTATTTAGAAGAAAATGTTATTTCTATGTATTGTGGGCTTATAAATCAGTAGAATTTGGAAATCTCTGAAAAAGGTATCTAAAGGTATGCAATAAATAATATGTGTTACCATATTTAGAGTAAATTTGTACATTTTATGCCTTCTAAAAATTTCTTTACTGTAAATCTTATAACCTTTTAATTTAAAATACTTTTTGGTATTAATTTTTTTATTTAATATTTAAATTAATCCACTTTCAATTCAAGTTTAGTGATTTCTTAAAAAACAGCACCAGATTTGTTAGCCTCATTTGGTTGGGCTTATCGCAGGACCTGCTAACAAATCATCTAAAAAGCACACAACTTGCTTATCCCTGCGAAGGAGTGACAGGCCTACGAGCTTATTAACCCTTGTCAGCAACGCCCCCCGGCAACAATATCCTAAACGGATGTTGGCCATATCAACACCAAAAAAAAAAACACAAACTTCGACACGGAAAACAAAGCTCCTTTTTACCAGCAACAAAAAAAAAAAAAAAACAGCAGAGGAAAACAAAAAACAAACAGAAAAAAAACCATAAAGAACAGACTCACTCGATTGCCTCATCGACGAACCGGAAACAATTGACTCGATTACACGGCAAACAAAAACAACTTGCCAACATAAACATGACAGACCAATAAAGGCAGGGAAAAAAGGGCAACAGGACACAAAAAAGCCATTGCCACACAACAACATTGTGGCAAGTGGCAAAGAGTGCGTGTGAATATATATATTCCGTTCGTGGGTTTGGATTTGGGTTGAATGTGGGTCGTGCTCAGTTTAGTTTCCGGAATCTTTCCCACTAGATTCATCCCCTCTCCACCCCCTTTTTGGGTCTTTTTTGACAGGGTTTTTCAGCTTGTTTTGATTTAAATAAATGCGTTTGACTCCTATTTGATTTCATTGGTCGAATTGTTCCATCTGCTGTGAAGGCATAAGCCGCATTGTTCAGACTCTGTTATTGTTATTTATGTTATTTGCTTTCACTTTTTTTCTTCTTTTTTGTTTTGTAAAGCGATTCTAAAAAACCGCAAATTGTTTTATTGTTTGTAGGACGTTTTTTTTCCAACGAGAATAAAATTTTAATTGGTATTTATTGGGGCAGCATGCATATTGCATCTGCCGATAACTTTACATCGTATTGGCTGGTTGATTGAAGTAGGGTTGGAGTAGGTTGGAGTAGGTTGGGTTTGGGAACCTTATGTTAGAAATTGACAATTCAAGGGTAATGGGTGTTAGTGGTTTTGTTTGATATTCTCACTTTAATCTAATAATCTATCATTTTTATTAACAATAAGACAATTAAGGGTTTTAATTAGGTTATTAGTAATCATATTATTCAGAGCTCATACACTTTTAAAATTAAATAAGATTAGCAGACACATTTGTTTATATTAATAAGGTAGTTTTCGGCTTTCCTACATTTTTAAAGATTTATTTATCAGTCGAAAACAATATAACTAAGGTTGTATAACTTTTCAAGCCAAAATTGAAGGGTTTAAATTTAAAGTCAACTGCTTCGACATTGATATACAATTTTGCATATTAGAAATGATAGAAAATATGCATCGATATATCGATATTCCGAAATTTAATAAATATTTGACGCGGAGGACTATTTATATGGATATATTTAAAGGTTCGATATATGTACGATATGTGTTATATATAATCGTTAAAAGCCAAACAAATTAAATAACATTTTTGCATTGATTAATTTTAATTTAAAGCAGTTTTCTTTGACATTGAAATTCACGCGAGTATTTTTTTTAGCATATTAGAGATGGCAGAAAATATCGATATATCAAAATCAACTGAATTAATATTAGATGCGAGAGACTATAAAATGCGATAAATATATATTGATATGTATTAAAATAATAAAATATATATAATAATAATTATTATTCCGTTTGATATAATCGCTAAAGGCCAAATAAATTCAAAACCCCTTTTTGGATTCTTTTTTCCATTTGCTGCGATATTTTTTGATATTTAAAATTTCGATATATGAAACTTTTTGCGGTAATTTCAGGTCAGTTGGTCGGACTCCTCATCTCGATATACATACATATGGCATATTATTTTTAAAATATTTACTCGGTCCTGTTAAAGGAAGCAATTATAAATATTAAATGCCATAAGGTAAGGTAGTTAATTAAAGTCTTTTAAATGAATATGTAATCAATATACGAAGTTGCGGCATGTGTGTAACATGTACAGTCGCCAACTGGCATGTGTGCCATTTTTGTTGAGATTCCATAACCAGCAATTTGCAAATGCAGTGCCGCCGAGTCGAGATCAATCCATACAGAATGCATTTTAAACAACAAGTTGCCGGGGCCAGCCACAACGCTCACGATAATTATTGCCCGGGGAATGGGGATGTGCAGCAGGCAGGAGCAGCAGGACGTGAAGCACGGCCAGGAGGCGGCGGAGGTCGGGCAAAGGGAGCCAATATGTTTGCTTGTATTTTCGTTGGCAACACGCGCGACGATGACGTCCCGGCCGGAGACTGCCTGGCCTGCGAGTTGAAAATTTTCGGGAAATTCAACCAGCTAACCAGCAGAAAGCAAGCTGGCAAATAAAAGCAGCACCAAAACACGGAGTCGAAACAGCAGGAGGAGTGCCCGGAGCAGGGGCTTCCAAAAGCTAGAGCAAGAGGCAGGGGGGCACATGCACATTGAGAAATAAAGTTGGATAGTCAATGTAGGATCTCAAAGGAATACTGGTAAAAAATAATTAGTATTCAATATTTCAAATACCTTTAATCTCTTGATTACAAATCGGAATAAATTGTATACTGTGGAATTTTTATTCTAAAAATTACATCCAATTAAGGACTACACTACGAAAAATTGAACGTGCATATTTATAAAAAAAAACGGAAAATAAAACAAATTTTTAATCACTTGATTACAAATCGGAATACATTTTATAATGTGAAATTTTTATTCTGAAAATAAAATGCATCCAATTAAAGACTTGCTTAAGGGGTTAGGGGTAGTTAGAATTTTCAAAAAATTAAAAATTTTTTTTTTTGCATTTTCGTTAAGTGTAATTACTTAGGAATATTCTCTGAAAATTTCAAGTTGATCCGATAATTAGTTTTTGAGTTATTCGACA